>OX376372.1:158781078-158918578 GCA_947369275.1 Nemotelus nigrinus | reverse complement strand
GTTGAATGAGCCTAACACCTCAAGCCAACCAAATTCTCCAAAAAATCAATGCACGCAAAAATTCACCTCTGATGATTTTTTTCGGACATTAAAAATTTGACTTATAATAAATATTGAAATGCGATCACGGTAAAGAAACTCAAAAAACCTAAAAAGTACCTAGAAAGTATCTGAAAATACCTAAAACGAGCCTAAAAAGACCTAAAAGCGATCCTAAAAAGAACCCAAATAATACCTCTTCAATTTAGGAAAAGCTTATCAGAGGTAAATATTTGTGTGGAATGATTTTTTAGAGAATTTTTTTTTATTATTATGGTACAGGGTATATCAAATACCTGCGAATCTCTTTATTTTTGACGTGTTTTTTTAAATTGTACATCATTACTGAAATTAATTTCTGTAAAAAATTTCTATAAAATGAAATCTATTAATATCTCGGGTTTCATCCTTAACTAACATACCGATCATTAATTTACAGTAGTCGAGTTCATACTTCATCTCCAGTCAAGTGCGGAAGCATACTTTGAACGGAATAGCAAACTTACTTATAAAAATATCAGCGAAGGCGTTGGAATTATATGCGATGTAAAGGTGTATACGGTTTTTGACTGTTAAAAATGGATATTTTTGGATTCTTTGTTTTTTTAGGTACTTTTAGGTTCTTTACCGTGTGTGTATTTTAATAATTATTTGTGTGGTAAAGGTGCAATAATAGGGAATTTTTACGAACGAACCGGTGCCGGTTTTCCTCTGATATTCCTTTTTTGTGGGCTCGGGCGCAAAGAAAAACAGCGAAGTATTCTAGGAAATCGAAAAATTAATCACGCATTGTTACATATAATATAATTCACGAAAAAGGCGGCAAATATTCCTGAGGCCTAGAGCGGCGAAATGGTCAAATCCGCCCCTGTATATATATATATATATATATATATATATATATATATATATATATATATATATATATATATATATATATATATATATATATATATATTCTTCGAACATTAGTAAAAACTCTAGCGCATCAGAACTGCTAGAAAACTGATTTTCGAAGAAATTGTCTTTGTGCGACCAAAAAATGTGGAACGACTTTATACACTTTTTTGTAGCATCATATCAACCATTTCTTACCCAAAGCAACAAAAACCATTTCTCGACTATAACATAGCTGATGGAAATGTTCAGTGCTGGCAGCACTTTTCCAACGAAGCAGCAATAAGTTTACTATAACAAGCTCATGCTTAGGATTTTTTTTAGACACATATTAAAATAATTAATAACAACTGTTTTTTACTTGAAAGAAATATTTTTGTAGAAGCTATTGTAATTTTTTTAAGGCAATAGGTTGAAAATTAGTCGAAATAGAGTAAATTTTCGAGGGGTCCAAAAAAAATTGTGTTGCCGTGATCACTGTAGCTTGTCACTGGATCATCCGAAACAAAAAAAAAATCGGGGGTTATTCGTTAATGACATAGTGCTCCGAATGAACGAAAGACTTTGGCAGATTTTGATTTTTCGAAAAATGGCGGTTGTTGAAATTCGAAATTGTATTCTCGACCACAACTGAAAATTATTATGGCTATTGAAAAAAAAAAATATCGTCCAATCGAAAAATCCTTCGTTCATCCGGAGGATAAGTACATATAATATAAGTTAGGAAAATTTCATGCTGATCGATAAAGCCGTTTTCAAGTTACAGTGATCACCGACTTCGAAAACATAGTTTCGAGAAAAATGCTTTTAAAGCATGCAAAACACATTTTATGCATTAAGGCTGGTACTGAGTTAATCGTGAAGCTAAATTTTGACATGTCTCCATTATATGGTCATTCTTTCGAGCGAAAAATTTGACTATGGAGAAAAGCAAAGA
Source organism: Nemotelus nigrinus (assembly GCA_947369275.1). Taxonomy (NCBI): domain Eukaryota; kingdom Metazoa; phylum Arthropoda; class Insecta; order Diptera; family Stratiomyidae; genus Nemotelus; species Nemotelus nigrinus. Next base: position 158,916,705 of record OX376372.1, on the reverse strand, counting down.
CACTGCTCATTTCTGGATGAAATGTCAAGAATTTCAATTTTCGATCGATTTTCTTATTGGAAAATCATTTGCACTATTTAATTTTCAAATTCAAACACCAAATGTCACTTTTTAGCTCGAAAGAATGAACTGCACATACTAAATAGACGTGAAATGATTGGAGACACGTGTCAACGCCATCTATATTTTCAAAGCGAAAGCAACTGCGAAGCAACTTTTCATGCTAAGAACAGAGTACCACTCTTGCTTATTTTCAAGCTAAATTTTCGCCGAAACCAATTTCACGTGAAATTTTGTATGAAAATTTCACGTGAAATCGAACTCAGTACTATACTTTAGAGACGACTTCATTCAAAGTTATTTATATCCATAAAGAATGGTCCGATTCGTCTGAAATTTGCAGTGAATGATTTTGAAATATGCTAGTTTTAGATAACGCAAAGAAAATAAAATCGATTTTCTCAAAATTCTAAGTGTACCTGCCCCCTTAAGTCAACCTATCCTTTGAATTTCGTTCTCATCCCAAAACTTCATCGAAAGTTTCAGCGACTTGACGTTGTTTGTGGCTGCCTTCCGAAAATTTTTCAAAACTCGGAAAATTTAAAATTTGTTCCTTATTTTATTGCAAATACTTTGCACATGAGTATCTGTTGGCGCAATATTTACGAAAATGTCTGAGGTTGGTCACCCTTTGTTAGCGGCATGGCAAAAATATACCAAAATATGCTTCACGTTCAGTTAAACCCTGGGCGTCATATAGAAGGCCGGTCGCAAAAGCAATCAACGCACCAAGATGGCGGGCTTAATACACCTTTTCTCGACCAGTCGACGTAACCGCTTAGTAAAGAAATGCCTAAAAATTACAAATATTGCCATAGCTGGCAGCCCTTTCATGGTTTTTTACGAAATTTCTACGACATTTGGTTTACGATAAGGTCCACTCACTACATTAATTTCGTTTAATAATGAAGCGGAAGTTATAGGCTAAAGGCTGGTACTGAGCTAATCGTGAAGCTAAATTTTGACATGTCTCCATTATCTGGTCATTCTTTCGAGCGAAAATTTTGGCAATGGAGAAAAGCAGAGACACTGCTCATTTCTGACGGATAAAATGTCAAGAATTTTACTTTTCGATCGATTTTCTTATTGGAAAGACATTTGCACTGCTCCATTTTCAAACTGAAACACCAAATGTCACTTTCTAGCTCGAAAGAATGAACTGCATAAACTAAATTGGCGTGAAATGATTGGAGACATGTTTCAGTGTCATTAACGTTTTCAACCCGAAAGCAACTTCAAAGCAACTTTTCATGGTAAGAACAGAGTACTACTCTTGCTTATTTTCAAGCTAAATTTTCGCCGAAACAGATTTCACGTGAAATTTTGTATGCAAATTTCACGTGAAATTGAACTCAGTGCTATGCTTAAGAAGCAGTTTTTTCGCAGTGATTTTTCAAGATGACACCAGTGCTACAGGGTTGCCCGCTTTTGAAAATCTCTTCTGTCAGACCTGGTCCGGGTTATACCAATATGTCCTGTAAATTTCATAGTGATCGGATTATCCGGGCGTCAGAAGCTTTGATTGCTGAAAATTGGGGTAATTTGGTGATGGGTTGCCATTCTTGTGTAACTCGTAATTTTGAAAATTTCAAAATGACATGGTGGCCAAAGGTTCAGATTTTTCAATGATTTGAATTTTTTGTCAAAAAGCAAAAATGCAAAAAAATTTATTTTTTTTTACAAAAGGCAAAATTCCATCGCTACTATGAATCTAATGGTTTTATTTTATAACAGTCCAAATTTACAGCGACACAACGAAAACTCAAACGTTTTACTACAAACTACAAGCGCTGCATACCATTCAATTCAAAACATACAATTCATTGAGATATACTACACAGAACACTGAAGTGATCTTGCTTCAATGCTCAAACTCGTGGTTTTCGCATAGATCTACTTAGACGGTTTGTCTAAATGATGCCATAGCATCGGGGACGCTGGCTCAGTTCGCAGCGTCTTGGTGGATAGAAAAATTCAAAAAACCCATGCCCCATCCACCCGCTGAACGACAAGAAAACCTTTGTTAATGAATGAACTTAATACGCTGCAAAAGTATTCAGATTTTCATTTCTGCGTCTCCTGTTCGCCCTCATGATTTATTTAGATTATCTTCTGTTCCCCTTCTTACGAGCCGTTCCCCTTAGGAATTGATGCATTTTCTGCTTTGTTCACATGTACACACGTACGATGCAAGTGGGGAATAGAATAGTAGAAGTTACATCTTTTCGTGTGCAGTTTTCCCCAGATCGGTTTTTTGTGTCTGCTTTGGGTTCGCTTTCGCAAAAGACGTAGTTTTTCGGTTCTGCTGCTTTGGTGAAATGACCACTCGATTGCTTTGAACGCCTATGTTGACGCTGAAAATTCATCCGGATCGCTATTATGGTTGTTTCCCCTCATGATATACGTTACAGAATTTGTATTGTTTCGTAATTTGTAAATTGTTTCGTGTGCAATTTTCTCCAGATCGGTTTTTTTTGTATCTGTTTTGGGTTTACTTTCGCAAAATGAGTTTTTCGGTTCAGGTGCTTTGGGTTAAATGAGCACTTGATTGCTCGAATTTCTGAAGTGTTTTCTTTAGGATTTATAATTTAAATTAGGTGCGCTTTTTTATGTCTTCTTCGCAAAAATGCGCACCTGTTTATAACAACTTGACTTGAATTATTTTGTATTGTTAGTATTGATTGATACAGTCCGTTGTATAAAAGGATAGTTTTTAAAGTAAATTATAACATAAAACTCGTTAAAGTGAGAGCGTATTGAATAGATTATGTTTCGACAAGTTAATTTTTACGCGTTTAATATGGATTTTAATGTGGAAAACCAAAATTGATGTGATTGTGCCATAGAATATTTACTGCAGTAGTCTTTTTCATTGAGTATCTTATTGAGTCTTAGTAACCAAGACCACTAATTTCACACAGTCAACTGTTTGCAAAATGTAACTATATTAGGCATTTTTATTGCAAATTATATGAGGAATTTATTTTTATTGTGGCATTGGCTATCTAATTTAATTTGCTAAAAGATGCATTATATCCTCTGCTTTGAGCTATTAAAAAAAATTCACTATTTATTTAGCCTGTAGTATGCTTTTAATTTAACTTGTTTTTATAATTCCAAGAAAAGTTAAAAACATTATTAATTTATACTTTACATAATTTGAGCTTTTGTGAGATTTTTTATCTTAGTGAGTAGGAATATCGCTGAAATAAGCTGTTGACAATAAATCATTAACTTTTAATGCAAATATGGTCAATACCTAATTAATTTTTTACACGATATTCAAAAAAAATCGCATGTATAGTTTACTACGCGCCTCTTAAGTATGCTTATCTATATTATATGCTTTTATATTTTGCTTGTGCTTCCCTTAGTCTTAAAACCACGAGCCGCCACTGACATATATATATATATATATATATATATATATATATATATATATATATATATATATACACATATATATATATATATATATATATATATATATATATATATATATATATATATATATATATATATATATATATATAGTGAAACCTTTCTAACTTGGCCATCTACGGTGCAGGCATTTGTGCCCAACTTTCACAGGTAGTCGATTTGAACGAGGGCTGATCAAAAAGTAGTGAAAATCGGCTATTTCCAATTCGCTTAAAATACAAAAAAAAATTCTTTACTACTTCATATACCAACTAAGTCAGCACAAACATAAATAAATAAGAAAAGTTTTCAAATTTTCGAAAACATAATATTTGTTGTTTATTGTCATTATAAGATCATTACCGTTTAAAAACTTTACGATTAAATAGCTTTATATAGATATTGCAAATAAATACAAAACCAACAATAGCTGGCAGCCCTATAATGGTTTATTTTACCAGATTCCTTCTGAATAATTCCTATAATAAGTTCCATATATTATATGAAAATCGTTTTGATTTCATGACTGCACTGGAGTTATACGGGAAAAAAACTTTATTTTCCTGAGCGAATTTTCAAAACATAAGACGTCAAAATTACCATAGTTGGGCAGCGCAGCCGAATTTTTCAACCATTGCGAATTTTCGCCTTGCGAATTTTCGCACTGCAAATTTTCGCACTGCGAATTTTCGAACTGCAATTTTTGGCATTGCGAATTTGGCATTGCGAATTTTCACACTGAGAATTTTGGCATTGCGAATTTCTGCATTGCGAATTTCCGCAGTGCGAATTTTCGCACTGCGAATTTTCGCCGTCCAGTGCGAATTTCCACAGGGTGAATTTTTCGCAGTGCGAAATTTTCGTAGTCCAGTGCCAATTTCCACAGTGCAAATTTTCGCACTGCGAATTTTGGCATTGCGAATTTTGGCATTGCGAAATTTGGCATTGCGAATTTTGGCATTGCGAATTATGGCATTGTGAATTTCGGCATTGCGAATTTTCGCACTGCGAATTTTCGTAGTGCGAATTTCCGCAGTGCAAATTTTCGCACTGCGAATTTTGGCATTGCGAATTTTGGCATTGCGAATTGTTGCATTGCGAATTTTCGCAGTGCGAATTTCCGCAATGCGAATTTTTGGCAGTGCGAATTTTCACATTGCGAATTTCCGCAGTGCGAATTCTCGCACTGCGAAGTTTGGCATTGCGAATTTTGGCATTGCGAATTTTGGCATTGCGAATTTTCGCAAAGCGAATTTTCGCAATGCGAATTTTCGCATTGCGAATTTCCGCAGTGCAAATTTTCGCACTGCGAATTTTCGCAGTGCGAAATTTTCGTTGTCCAGTGCGAATTTTCGCAGGACGAATTTTCGCAGTGCAAATGTTCGCAGTGCAAATTTTCGCAGTGCGAATTTTGGCAGTCCAGTGTGAATTTTCGCAATCCAAAATTTTCACAGTCCAGTGCGAATTTTCGCAATGCGAATTTTCGCAGTTAGAATTTTCGCAGTGCGAATTTTCGCATTGCGAATTTTTTCAGTGCGAATTTTCGCAGTGCGAATTTTCACAGTGCGAATTTTCGCAGTCCCGTGCAAAATTTTCGCATTGCGAATTTTCGCAGTCCATTGCGTATTTTCGCAGTGTGAATTTTGGCAGTACGAATTTTCGCAGTGTGAATTTTCGCAGTGAGAATTTTCACATTGCGAATTTTCGCAGTGCAAATTATGGCAGTACGAATTTTTGCAGCTCGAATTTTCACAGTGCAAATTTTTCGCAGTGCTAATTTGCAGACCAATTTGCACGGTGGGCCAAGCTGTAGGGGTGGCCAACTTTACAGGTTTCATTATATTATACGAGTATGTAAAGAAATATGAATTTTCGGCGAAAGTAGTCTAATACTATTTTTTTCGAAAATCAGTAAAAACGATCTGCCATCTGCCTCCTTATGTTGCGGTCTAGGAATTGATTATTCATAATAAGAAGCCGACTTTCTCATAAAAAATTAACGGTTAAATATTATTTTGTAAGTTTAAAATACATGATAAATGACTAACTCTATCTCTACAAATCTACTATTTTCACACAAACTCTTATTTTTTTTGAACTGTTATTGAACCCTAGCTAGATAAAGTGAATTATTTTTATGATGTTAGCGGCATTAAGAATTTGTTCCATATACGTATGCATGTGGTTTTTTATTTAATGTTTGCACGTGCACTCAGTCATTTCCTCCAAAATACATGTTAAGCGACGGCACTGACTTCAGCACAATTATTAATCAATGCTTGATTCGGATGAACTATTCGCCCGAAAATATATTTAATCAAATGGAATGGTCAACAAGTTTCACCCTATCGCCAGTTTTTATACTTTTCAATTTAATCATTAATTCGTATTTTTAATGCTAGTAAGCTTTTTTAATGCTAACAATATTTAATAGTGCATTTTGAGACCAAACGATATGTCAGTCTACATGAGCTCATTTGTTTTTTATATTCTGCGATTCTGTTTTCGACTCTTTCAACCTTTTTTGCAGATACGTACCGCCGTTGACAAGCCGTTAAGGCATGTTGTTAATTGAAATGATTATTTGCTAAAATTTGCACAAAAATTTTTATTTGTATTTTGTGCGAATTTATTATGCTAAGGGTGAGCGACTGTGTCATTTAGTGAAATTTCGAAAGATAATGTATTGAAGTCTAAATAAAACTTTGCGCATTGACTATGTTGCTTAAAGGATACTTATATTTAAGTTGAGATTTTAACAAAAAATTTTTACGATTGACGACTGGGTAATTTCTCACAGTCAAACAACTGCTCGATAAATGCTGCGAGATTTATATCGTTGTCTAAAAGATTTTTGTGGACTTTAACGTACTACATAAAATATTACTGCACTTCGGCATCTCAGCAAAACTAGTCCGATTAAGATGACTGAAAAAATGACAATGTCATCAGTCAGTCAGAATCAACAACTATCTCACTAGCCCCATTGACACCTCCTGTGGATGGGGTTTTCTGCTTCGATGTGAAGCAATCGTAGAGTACATCCAACTCCTGGTGGTCGTAACAGGCGACTAATGGGGACAAGCATCTGTGCAAGTAGAAGCCAGACAGAGTCGTAAGAAACAAAGTGGTTATTACTGCAGGTATTTCCCTGGAGGCTGGATGTCAGGCAGCGAAACTTCTGAGCCTACTTGGTGTAGCGAAAGAAAGGTTGGCTGGTGATGCTAAGGCTGCCAGTTCGGAGCAGAAATGTTCTAAGCTGATGACTGGGTGCAAAGTCAGCTCTCAGCCATCGAGAGAGTAGGACTCTGTACAAGAACGCAGCAGGATCTACAGACTCAGTTCAATCACGGGGGCAAAGATCTTTAATGATGAAAGATCAACACGGCCGAGGACTTGTGTTCTGGTTTCCAATCTGCTTAATATCATCGTGTTCTGACAGATTTCAAGCCGGACCCTGTCAGCGGTCGTCGTGTAGTACCGGAAAAATGGCAGGATGTACAGCACGATATTCGCCTCAGCTTCCTCTCCTTTTGACTCGTTACTCCCGCCGCCGATACAGGAGTTGAAGGACCTGGGCCAGTACGCCGAATTGAAGAGACAAGAACTCCTGGTGGGCTACGATGCTAACTCCCAGCATACCAACCTGGGGCAGCAACACATGTAACGCCAGATTAGACAGACTCTTTGATTTTATAAGCTCTGCGGGGCTGATGATTTTATAACTGGTATTTCTCCCACATTTATCAGCCTAAACAGAAGGGCGGTTATTAATGTGTGTATCACTATGTTCGTCTGGACTAGTTGGATCAATAAATGTATGGTATGTGTCAGATGAGGTTTCACTTCCTGATCATGGCTACTTGGTGTTCTTTTCAGTCACGAGGAAATCTAAGAAACACTGACTGCGCTAAGTTCAATTGACTTCTAGCAGACAAAGCGTGTCCTAGTGATAGAACTAAATCGCCAAAGTCAATAGAATCCCGGTTGAGTACTCTGAATAGAGACATACTAAGTAGCTATCAAGAAGCCTACCCGATCAGTAAGAGCAGATGTGGCAAGCAAGACGGCTATCCGGTGAAACCAGAACCAGAACTGAAGCTCAAGAAAAGTACCAAGAAACTTCTCTAGTAAGAGCAACACTAAGGATGACGGGATTACCGACAGAACCTCGCAGAGAACATTTCAAATTCTGGTGAGGACTTCCAAAAAGGAATCGTTTAGATCGTTCTGTGAAGATCTGGAAGGTACACGGGAGACGCCGAGGCTTTGCAAAGTCCTAGAGAAGGATCATCTAGCTAAGTTGGACTCTCCAAAACGCTCGGATGATAGCTTTACCAAGTCCAAAAAGGATTCTCTACAGACTTTACTTGGAACTCATTTTCCGAGTGCTCCGGTGATTGAAATGGAGAAGGCATCTGCGCCTCTGACCAAACCTCTTACTCTTCGCAGCAGTAGGAAATGCTGGTACACAGCTAAATCTGTGGTCACTTGTGAAAAGCTCAGGTATCCAATTATGTACTTTGAAAATTTCAAATCGCCGGGCATGGATGGCATTTATCTGGTAATGCTAAGGGAGGGATTTGACCATTTGGAGGCAGATTTAAGAGAAATCTTTTGAGTATGCCTAGCCTTAGGGTATGTTCATTGGTGAGAGGTTCAGGTAGTTTTCATACCTAAATCGGGGAGAGATGACTACTCAAATCCAAAGAACTTTAGGGCGATCAGCTTAACTTCGTTTGTGTTGAAATGCCTGGAGAGACTTGTTGAACGACACATACGCACTAGGGCGCTTAAGTCAGCAGCATGCGTGCCAGCGAGGAAAATCATGCGAGTCGGCTCTTCATTCGCTGGTTTCCAGAGTTGAGGGAGCGATCTCAAACAATGAGGATGCGATGGGGGTATTTGTGGACATTGAAAGGGCCTTTGACATTGCGCCCTTTGTAGAGCTATGTGCAGCTGCGAAAGCTTATGGTGTGGATGACGTATTATTCAAGTGGACATATGCCATGCTGACGCAAAGATTGTTACTGGTAGAAGCCAAATCCAACTGCTACTTGAGAACGGAGGCGACAAATGGATGCCCTCTAGCAAGTGACCTATTGCCGCTCCTGTGGAGTACGCTACTTGACTCCCTGCTTAATGAACTGCAACTAACATGGATGCACGCGAAGTCTTATGCAGATGACGTGGCTACACTTGCAGTCAGTAAAAATCTAAATGTGGTATGTAGAAATATACAAGGGGTATTGGATCTAATTGAGAGTTGGTGTTCGAGGCATGGCCTAACAATGAATTCTTGTAAGATGAAAATTGTTATGTTCACCAGAAAAAGAAAACAGAAAGGACTTGTGCTTCCCAATATGAAGGGAGTAACTCTTCAGCTTTCAGATGAAGTCAAATATCTTGAAGTAATCTTGGACAAAAAACTTCTCTGGAAGAATCATATGAAAGTGAAGCTTACAAGCGCTTTAAATGCTTTCGGATAGTGCAAGAGAGCTTTTGCCACCACATGGAGTCTAAAGCCTCGTATAGCTATGTGGATTTACGTAGCAATCAAAAGGCCGATGATCACGTACGCATCCGTGATGTGGGGGGTTATTGTGAAGCTGTTGCATGCTCACAAGTAGTTAGCCAATCTGCAATGGACTATGGGCCTGGGTAGTTGTGATGCCATGAGTACTACTCTGGGTGCACCGATGTGTTTCTCAATCTGCCTCCTTTTGACATTCACATTCAGGGTATGGTCAAGAGCTCTGCCCGTAGACTAATTCAGCTTGGCCTATAGACAATTAGTGGTTCGATGCGTGAGATCTCCCCGATTCTCACTATGCCTTTAGACACTTGAGTGTCCCTCCTCGACCTCGCGAGAAGGTATGAAGTGATCTTTTTGAGCGGAAGTGACTGGGAGGATTCAGAGGCCTATACGAAGGGATACTCCGAAATCTTCTCGGACGGCTCGAAGGCAGATGTTAGATCTGGAGCTGGTGTCTATCTGCATTCATCGAACGACAGGTGGGCCGCTTCTCTCGGAGAGCATGTTTCTGTTTATCAAGCAAAACTATTCGCTATCTTAAGAGCTGTCTGCTGGGCAAATGAAGAAAAGTGGAAGAGAAAACGTATTGGTCAAGCTGCGCTGATAGTGCTGCTTAGATCCCTGACTAATTCGAATATTGCGCAAAAGTGGAAGGCACGATACTTCACTACAGTAATGTAGGTTAGCTGCGAATAACAAAAAAGCAGTCCCCGACTGAGAGCGGTAGAGAAGTAGGGTGCGGCTTAAATGCCTTAAAACCCCAATGAACTCTCTACGTCAGGACTAGTTGGTGCCGTCCTTCAACTTTGCGTCGAGCCTAGCTGCAGGAGTCACAAGCAGACCCTAAAGCTAAAGGAACGGGCAGCTTGGCTTCTTCAACGCTCAATACTATAATACAAGGCAAAATATCAGTATGCAAATGGAGAATCCGTTTCAACACAGCAGGTTTTTACGTCGATCTGCGACATCCCAGAACAGCGCACTCTCAAAACTGAGTAACACCCTTTCTGAAGAGAACAACCAGCTCGCATCGGACTTGTTCACAAAACAAGGGAGCCTCATTGGGAGGCCACAAGCTACTCCTAAAAGAAAAAGGAGGAGAGAATACTGAAGAAGTTTCTTTCCAGTGCCAAACCGAGACAAGAAAACAGTAAAGAACCTGTGCAACTAGTGGCCAAGCAAAAGAGTGAAGAGTGGACCAAGGTCAAGAGGTCAAAAAAGAAACAACTGTAACGGAAGCCTCACCCGGAGGCAATGATTATCACTGCTAAGGAGGTTGTTACATACGCGGACGTCCTGCGAAAAGTTAAGTCAGACCCTACTTTAAAGGACCTAAGTACAACATGACCCACTTTCGTCGGACAGAGACGGGCTGCTTGCTGCTCGAACTTAACTCTGGCGGATCCGAGCATGAGGAATTCAAGGCGAAAATTGAGGCATCTCTTGGCGATCAGGCGAACGTACGAGTGAACTGTCAGCGAGTAGCAGTTGAATGCTGAGATCTAGCCCAGGTCACTACGAAGAGGAAACCTGCAGTGCTCTGAAGGACCAACTGGGGCTATCAAACGTGGGGGAATCAAATATCGCGTGTCTTAGAAGATCTTTTTTTTGAATTTGAAAAATATTTTATTTTAAATTAATCGTACATTCTTAGCCTAACTTACAGTTTAATTAACAAGAAAACTTACAATCTAGGGGCTATACTATTTTGGCCTGCTGGCTCTAGTTGGTTTTTTTGATTTTCTTTTTTTTTCGGCACAAATTTTATATTCTTACACTCTAATTGTATTACCCAACCTGTACAGCAGCTGGCATTGCTCTAGCAATGATTTTCTTAAAAACGACCTTACGCTAAAATACGATCTAATTTATACCTAATTATAGCTAACTTAGCCTAATCATACCTAAATCTTAGCCTAGGTCTTAAGTCTAGCCCCTTCTGTTCGTCGGGTGGCCTGTGTAGGTGAACAGCGCATCCGTGAGCCGCCGCTACACTGCTATCTTCACGGGGCGCATAAATGGCTCATAAGAACCACCTGTACGCCCTAGTGACTGAATCAGTCCATTCTCATGTCAGTCTGTTTGTCTATAGAATCGTGTTGTCAATTCCACAACACGGTCCCTAAGTGGCTTCAATCCTGACTCCTGATACGAGAAGATCTTTCAGGGGTACTCAAATAGCGGTTACATCTTGCGGTTGACCAAGCACGTAAGGCTTTAACAGCAAGCAAAGTCCGAATCGGGTGGGTAATTTGTAGATTGCGGGAGCAGATTTCCATGAAAAGGTGTTCTAAATGCCTCGAATCCGGACACATCGCGAATAACCGCAGAAGCCCGCAGGATCGAACAAAGCTGTGTCGAAGATGTGAAGCAGAAGGCATCGTTGCCAAAAATTGCAATAAGGATTTGAATTGTCTATTCTGCAGGGCAACGGAAGGTTACGATAACAAGCACGTAGCGGGTAACAGCAGGTGTCCAGTTTTCAAGAAGGCGTCAAACTCCAGAAGAAACTGAATCTCTATCATTGTCCAGCAGCGGTTTACGAGCTCAAAGCCCAAGTTGCCGTAATTTGAAATCTTCATAGTGGCGTGTGGGCGATGCATGCAAGCGGTAAAGCAGAAGTATGGGCGTGTGTGAATCGGGCGTTCCAGGATGTAATACAACAACCGGGGAATGGATATTTATGGGCTAAAATTGATAGCATCCATGTATATAGCTGTTACGCAGGACCGAGTTTGTCATTGGCAAATTATGAACGAATGTTGGACAGCATAGCAACGGAGACAAAATGGCACAATCCGAAGCAAATAGCCGACGACTTCAACGCGATAGTTGGGGGAGCAAGAAAAGCAATGCTAAGGGACGAGTTTTATTGGAAGCTTTTTCGCGTTTAAATATCGTTCTCGCAAATAATGGGAATGCCAACACATTCAGTAGGTGAGGGCTTCGAACAACATTCTAGTCAAGGATTTGCAATGGTTGGTTAGCAAGCACTACACGCTCAGTGACCATCAGGCCATAATAGCTACGGTGAACTGCATAAGCAGCAAAAAAACAGTGTGTGCGAGTTCCCAGAGAAAAAACATGTTTGACTGGTCATCAAAAAAACTAGAAGAATAAACGTTCCGGGAAATGCTACGCCCTGATATAGAAAATGGAACTGCGTTGACAGCGGGCGTGTGATGCTTTCATGTCGCGACGTTCTCTCCCCAAGAAATGGAAATTATTGGTGGAATGCAGAGATCCAGGAGCTTTCGGAAAAAATGTCTTAAAGCTAAACGTTTTAGCCAGCGCCACAGGAATACTCCAGATTACGATGATTTGCAGAACCAGTACAAATACGCCCGGAAGAACCTACAATCTGCAATCGCTAAGAGCAAGAGGGAGCAGTTTAGAAAGCTGTGTAACAAGGCCGATTCCGATCCATGGGGTGGAATAAAGTGTCCAAAGACGCTCCAGGAAATAGTCATAGCGCTATTCTCACAGAATTAAGGCGATAGCTTACCGGTAATACAGGTAGATCCTCAAAACGTGCCGGCGGTAAGTAGAGAAGAAGTATTGGCAGCCATACGAAAAAGCAGTGAGAAAAAGCGCCTGGATTAGATGCAATAAGCAAGAGAAATTGGTTCTCCTGCCCAAGCAGGATAAACCTATTGAGGAGGCATCATCTTATAGGCCAATATGCCTGCTATAAACGGTGGGAAAATTTTTCGAGCGGGTGACATACGAACGACTGCTGCTGGAAATTAAAAGCGAAATTGGACTATCGGACCGGTAACTCGGTTTTCGGAAAGGGTGATCAACTGTGGATGCTGTCAGAATGGTGTCGAACATGGCAATGAACGCGAAAGATAAAGGAGGCTATTGCGCCGTGGTCACGTTAGATGTTAAGAACACCTTTAACTCCGAGAGGTGGAGCCGTATTGTAGGCGCGCTGCTCGATAATGGAGTGTCACGCTATTTTGCATCTATAATCGTCGACTACTTCAGGAAAGGAAGCTTATGCTACGATTGAGACGAAGGACCAAAACCCTATCGGGTAACGGCGGGAGTACCATAGGGTCTGTCCTTGGCCCCTGCTTGGAACGTAATGTATGACGGGATACTAGGGCTACGAGTACCCAGAAATGTGGTGGTGGTGGTGGTGGTAGTGATAGGTTTCGCCGACGATATTGGCATCGTGATTCCAACCCGTCATCTCGAAGAAATCGAAATTTACGCAAGCAAGCAATCTGGGTGGTTAAATCATGGCTTTGTTGCGCTGAGACTAAACTAGCCGACCATTAGACGGAAATGCTACTAATCATGAAGCGGAGGAAACAACCAGTGGTACGGATCAAGTTTGGTGACTGCATAACCACCCCGCAGCCTGCTATAAAATACCTAGGCGTAACTATCGACAATAAACTGAGCCTCAAACCTCATCTCGAGAAAGCAGGCAAGAAGACATCCGTTGTCAATTCAACACTCGCTAGAATGCTACCCAATATTAGCGGCCTGAAGCAAAGCCGAAGGATCTTGATATCAAAAGTGCTAACCTCTATTCTATTGTCCGTAGCACCAGTGTGGGCAGCAGCGCTGCAAATAAAATCGAATCGGCGAAAAATGCACGAAACCTACCGACTGATTGCACTTCAAACTTGCTGCGCCTTTTGAACAACGTCTTACGAGGCAACGTGTGTTTTAGCCAGTATGCTACCATCGAAATTCTTGCTAATGAAGCGCTTCAACTCTATAAAAAGGAAACACAGACAGCAAGCACGCGGGGGACTCAAAAACTAGTGTCAATATGCTCATAGCAGAGTAGCTGGGACGAACAAATTAATACCCAAAATTGTGCAATGGACTGCAAGAAGCCACGAAGAAACTAGCTATAACCTAACGCAATTTTTGTGGGGACATGGTGGTTGTCGGTATTATCTACATCGCTTAAGACACGGCACCTCATTGGACTGTCCAGTCTGCAAAAATGAACCCGAGAATGCGGAACACGTCATGTTCAGCTGTCCGCGCTTGGATGCATGTAGAAGTAGCCTAGAGACGGTACTAAGCACAAGGATATCAGCGGTGAATATGGTTAACTGCATACCAAAATCCCAAACTGTGTGGAATGCCGTCGAAAAAGCACTTAAAAATATTCACCACAAACTGCGTCACGCGGAAAAGGATAGAAAGAAGCAAGAAGAAAGGATACTTAGAAGCAGCTAAGGGCTGATCCACTCCGCAAAGTAATGCTGAATAAGTAGTCTCGCGGGGAATGTGGATGAAGGAGGTGGTTTTAGTCGGTAAAAATCCGGCATGCTCCAGGGCAGCGATCAAATGTATTACATTAGCATCCGTAAACAGGATTTACAGTACGTTTAATTGTTGCATATCTCATTGAGTTCACTGCCCTGAGCGCAGCTGATTTTTAGTAATTCTTGCATCCGCTGTGTTATCAGGCCAGTGAAACAAAAAAATGTGTTATGCCGGAATTACATTCTGGCCGAGGAATGCCAAATGACGACAAGGTCTGTGTGTAAATGGTCTCCTTGTCTATTCTCGGCTGTTTTTTTCATGGCAAGCACGCGTGTGAAAATGGTTTGCTCGTCGGCTCTTGTTTGTTTTATGAAGGGATAATGATCCTTTTATTGCTGTGCCTGAGTGTTTATGACCGTCTCGTCCGAGCTCGAAGCCGCTGGAAGCGAAGTCGGTTTTATGCATCAAGTCAAAGGGATTCGAGAGGGTAGCATGTGCTCATTTAAATTTTCGAATTTTTCGCCGAGACTTCAAACATGTGTTTGCGTGTCCCAGATTGAAATAACTCAACGCACACCAGGCAGTTGCAATAGCCACAGCCCGTACCTCAGTCATCGTTCACTGAACTGAACAAAACAGCTCACAACTGTCGAAAGATGCATGGTGCAATATCCTAAGTAAACAATTCACCCTATGTCTTGTTGAGTCTCGTCCAATGTCTTGTTGAATCTTGTTTACTCTTGTACACGAGACGCTCGTCCCAGTGTATAAATCCGGCATTAGGTGCTGGTTGCCTATGCTGTGTAGCATGTGCACAGCTGAGCAATATATTTTGGTAACGGCTACTTGTTTGAGCCGGTGCGTGGCGGCAATGCTTCGCAAGTCGGGAGATGCTAACTGCTTGGAGTTGAGGTTGAGATTCAGCTTGCAGCTGTAAGAGAACGTATCTGCGAACAAACAAGTGTGTGACCCTTGCCACAGACACAATCAGGAAAAAACGTTTGTGCCAGTTTATTAAAACAAATCAATTAAAGTGAAAACCATAATTGCAGTTTATGCCACTGGTGCATCAGTTCCGAGAGTTATCAATAGGGAAAGTCCGAAATTTAAATGTCTTCATCCAAACTGAAAAACCTATTACCGTTGATGCCGAAAAATTGAAAAATATCCAAGTCGGAAATAATTCAGCATGTGATCGATTATAAAAGTTATCTTCAGAAGGGGCTGGAAACTCATTCATTTGTGGATAGTATTGATGCAGCAGCTCTTTGAATGGCGAGTCTGACCCTCAGCAAATCGAATATGTTTTAGTCGATTGACCGGAACATGTAATGAGTCCGAGTTGACTTAATTAGTGACGGCCTCTATCGAATTGTACCAGCTCGAATACAGTTATGTGGTCCCGAGCTCACAGTAGCTCGTTTGGTATACCTGCCAAACCTGCTTGTAGTCTCCTGCATTTGAATTCGTCATCACATACGATGACATATATATCAATATAGATAGAAAAATCATAATAAAAGAAAAGTCTAGCGCATCAGAACCGCTAGAAAACTGATTTTCGAAGAAATTGTCTTTGAGTTATAAAAAAATGTGGGAAAACGATATACTCTTTTTTGTAGTATCATATCTACCATTTTTTATCCAAAGTAACACATTATAACTATAACATATATGATAAAAATGTTCAGCGCTGGCAATACTTCTCCAAAGAAGCAGCAATAAGTTTACTATGACAAGTCAACCTATCCTTTGAATTTTGTTTTTATCCCAGGATTTCATAGAAAGTTTCAGCGATTAAACGTTGGTTGAGACTGCCATCCGAAAAATTTTCAAAACTCAGGAAATTTAAAAACTGATTCCTTATTTTATTGCAAATGTTTTGCACATGAGTATCTGTTGGTGCAATATTTACGAAAATGTCTGAGGCTGGTCAACTTTTGGTAGCGGCATAGCAAAAACTATACCAAATATGCTTCACGTTAAGTTAAACCCTCCCTGTGAATTTCGTTTTGATTGAATCACTGCGTTGGGAGTTATAGGGGTGAAAAGAATTTTAGGGCTACCACCCTCAAAACTTTTCAAATTATTAAAGCGTTAATATTTGTTGTTAATTGTCATTGCAGGATCATTCCCATTTGCAAATCTAATGACATAATTGCTTCGTAAAGAAATGCAAATAAATTACAAAAATGGTTATAGTTGGCAGCCTTTTCATGATTTTTTTACGAAATTCCTACGGCATTTGGTTTAAAATAAAATCAATTTACTGCATGAACTTCGTTTTGATTTCATGACTGGACCGGAAGTTATGGGGGAAAACGCTTTATTTTGTTGAGCAAATTGACAAGATTAAAAATCACCACAGCTGGCAACTACATACTAATTTTTCAACCAAACTTTTATCAAATATGGTCTGAAGTAAGGTCCAAATACTGTGTGAATTTCGTTAAAATGTTATGGCTGAATCAGAAGTTATAGGCCAAACAGCAGCTTTTTTCTCAATGACTTTTCAAGATGGTACCACTGGCACAAGGGTGCTCGCATTTCAAATTCACTTTTATCAGATCTGGTCCCAGTTAGTACCAACAACATGTCCTGTAAATTTCATTATGATCGGATTATCTGGTCGTCAGTTCTCGTGAACAGAAATTTTGAGTGCTGAAAATAGAGGTAATTTGGTGATGGGTTGCCGTTCTTGTGCAAATCGGAATTTTGAAAATTTTAAATTGACAAAGGTTACAATTTATCAATGATTTGAAGTTTTTGTCGAAAAGCAAACATTTTTCGGGAGGATCGATGATTTGAAGGATTTTTTATAAGGAGCCTGCCGTAGCTACAGAGTTACCTCCACAGTCTTGAAACTTTTAGGCACTCAGCACCCTCACATGGCTCAACATTTCCCTTTTTACTAATTTTCGAAAAAAAATTAGTATTAAACCCGCTTCGCGAAAATTCTTCATATATGTATATATATATATATATATATATATATATATATATATATATATATATATATATATATATATATATATATATATATATATATATATATATATATATATATATATATATATGTATATATATATATATATGTATATATATATATATATATATATATATACATTTATATATATATATATATATATATATATATATATATATATATATATATATATATATATATATATATATATATATATATACATATACATATATATATATATATATATATATATATATATATATATATATATATATATATAACCGGTTAACCGGTTTTGAAATCTACGGAGTTACATGGTGGCCAATAAAACTGTTTCGGACCTGTACCCTGACTCACGTAAATCATTATATCTTGAAAACTAATAATGATAACGCATAGTTTTTTGGCTTGTTTTTTTATGGAATCAAATTACCTTTAATTTGATGTAACATTCTAAATTGTAACTGTACCTGAATTTGAGATATTTACTTGAAAACACAAACTTTTGGCACTTCTACCCCGCAAATTCTGGGGTCAATGTCGTTTTTCTCAGAAAATCTCATGAAAAGATGCCATTTTAATTTTATTTTTTTATAGACCATATTGTTGACTACAAAAGTTGCATACACACTTATGACTTAGATTTTACAGTTCCGCAAGTAGTAAGCGAAAATACATATCACTTAAAAAGTAAATTGGCTGTAAAGTGGCCCTCGTTCAAAAGAATAGTTTAAATTGTTATTTGTACTTAAGTTTTTTTACTGCCCATTGATTACTTTTTAAACAATCAGTAAAATAAACTAAATTAAAATTAGTTTCAACATAATTGAAGCACCTACCTGGATGTAAAAGGTAAAATTGGGTACAGTTCTTCGCCTTTATTAATGGAATACGTAAAAAAATTATGACCCTATAAAAACAGAACCACTTTCAAATTATTCTGAGTTTTGGTACATTACTCGAACTAGAAGATATCACTAAAATTTCAAACATAAATTCAAAATGTTTCACTGCACTAATGACGTATATGCAGATATTATGTGCGTATATGGAGAGAGCCGGGGAAGTTCACAAGCGGCGCAATCTTTGTATCAACAGAGATATCCCCATAGACGGATTCCTGGACGGAGAGTATTTCAACAACTATACACAAGGATTCGGGAAACTGGCAGCGTTAGGACGAGCCAAGTAAACGCAAACCCTGCGCCTGCAATCGCTGTACGGGCCGATGAAGAATACTGCTTGCAGTGGAAACTGAGCCATCAATCAGTATTCGACGATTGGCGTTGCAGTTTAACGTGTCTACGTGGAAAGTTTGGAGCATTTTAGAAGCAGCCCCTTTACATCCCTACCATCACACACCAGTGCAGGAGCTGCTACCGATCGATTTGCCCAAAAGGATGGAATTCTGCAATTGGCTCCTTGAGAAACAATTAGACAACGAAAATTTTTTGAACACCATTCTCTGGACGGATGAGTCCTTATTTACCAGGGACGGTATCACAAACTTCCACAATTTACATACGTGGGCTGAGGGCAATCCACGCACGAGGAGGACTTCATCGTTTCAGCATAGGTTCAGCGTAAACTTATGGGCAGGCATGATTGGTAACGATTTAATTGGACCTATTAGGCCCCCGCATACTTTAAATAGTACCAATTACTTCCATTTTTTAAGACATGATCTGCAGGACTTATTGGAGGGTATTCCGCTGCAACGATTGGTTTCCATGTTTTACCAACACGATGGTGCTCCAGCTCACTATGGCCGACCAGTCAGAGATTGATTGAATTCCAATTATACCAATCGCTGGATCGGTAGAAATGGACCAATACACTGGCCTGCGAGATCTCCTGATCTAACAATTATGGATTTTTTTGTATGGGGACGGATGAAGGCCCTTGTCTACACAACGGAAGTATCAACATTGGAAGACCTAAATACCAGGATCGATGCGGCTGCAACAGAAGTGAAACAGCAGCTGAGAAGTATGAATATGAAAAGAACGCTTGCGAAACGAGCTTTAGCGTGTATTCAAAATGAAGGTGGCCATTTTGAACATTTACTGTAGCTCAAAAATTTTGAAATAAAGCGTAAAAACCTTTAATAAATTCTTTCAGTTCAAGCAAAGAGTGTAGATCGAAAACGAGGGCCACATTAAGTCATATTCAGTTTTTAAGCGATATGTATTTTCGCTTATTACTTGCGAAATGGTAAAATCTAAGTCATTAGTATGTATGCAACTTTTGTAGCCAACAATATGGCTTATAAAAATGTTAAATTAAAATGGCATCTTTTCATGAGATTTTCTGAGAAAAACGACATTGAACACAAAATTTGCATGTTAGAAGTGCTATTTTGTGTTTTCAAGTAAATATCTTAAAATCATGTACAGTTACAATTTAGGATGTTACATAAACATCCTGCATATATATATATATATATATATATATATATATATATATATATATATATATATATATATATATATATATATATATATATATATATATATATATATGTATATATATATATATATATATATATATATATATATATATATATATATATATATATATATATATCAGGAAAATGATTAAGGGAGATAATCTGTGGAGTGGCCAAGCCGATTCAGCTGAAATTTTCGGAGAACATAGATGTATGTAACAGGCTGTGACTTGTATGTGACTTGCTGGAATTCAGATATCTTAAACCTTTTAACGGCGGCGGGCATTTTTGTGAATTTTCAGGTGCTAATATATTCATCCGCGTGTTGGCTCTTGTGGTGGAAGGTTGTAGCCGGTGAATTGCTGACAGATTTGCTTTTCTCCGAAGGACGGTCTTTCTCTGGAATTGACAATACGTGTATCATCGTGTCTTAAACTGCGGTTTCGTGTTCGTTGCGTTGTTTGAGTCACCTTTGTGTTTGTGTTGTCAAGTAATTATTTAAGGTCAAACCCACCATAAACGGGTGTTGTCGAAACCGATGGCTGATGCGTTATCGTTATTAGCCAACCTTTTCCTCGTAAAACAGGAATTAGTACTCAGAAAAAAAAAGGTGCTAATATATTTCAAAGCAGCGTAAATTTTTGTTAGAAAAAAGTATTAGGAATGAAAACTTATTATGATTGTAGCTTGTTTAATATAAAGAATTGAAAATTTTGAGCCTGGTGTAAGCGCTCAGGGCCTAAAAGTAGGCAAAGATTTTTTTTTCAAATTTCGATTTGCCATAACTTCTAAGGAAAACAATGGATCATCGTGAAATTTGCGGAACGTACTGATGTAGACAAAAACTTAATACACATAGACTTTCAAGATTGTGCAGGCAACTGTAGCTACAGCAGACTTCTGAAAAAAATCCTACAAATCATCAAGTCTCCTGAAGCATTTTTGATTTTTGAAAATATATTTAAATTATTAATAAATTTTGACTTTTGTCCACCAAGTCAAATAAAAATTTTCAAAATGTTGCGGTAAAGAAGAACTGCAACCCGTGATCAAATTACCTCTGTTTTCAGCTCTTAAAACTTCTGTTTACGAGAACTGACGATCGGATAATGTGATCAATATGAAATTTACAGGAAGTGTTGGAATTGACTAGGACCAGATCTGATAGAAGTGATTTTGATATACGGGCAACACTATAGCAGTGGTGCCATTTGGAAAATTCGCTGACAGAAAAAACTGGTTTTTGGGCTATAGCTTCCGATTTAGCAGCCAGATTTTAACAAAATTCACGCAGTAGATGAACCTTATTTTAAGATAGATTTCATAGAAATTTGGTTGAAAATTAGGATAAAGTCGCCAGCTATGGCAATTTTTGTCTCCTAAATATTGTAAATTTTCTCAGAAAAATAAAGACTTTTTCTCTATAACTTCCGATGCAGTAACGAAATCAAAACGAAATTCATGTGGTAAAGTGGATCTTGTTGCATTTCTAGCTCTGTAGAAATTTTGTTGAAAAATTGCGAAAGGGTTGCCAGCTATGATGAATTTCGTAATTTATTGACATTTCTTTATCGGGCGATGTTGTCTTAAAATTTCCAAATGGGAATGATCCTGCAATGACAATTAACAACAAATATTTTTGTTTCAAAAATTTAAATAGTTTGAACAATGGTAGCCCTCAAACTATATTCACTCCTATAAATTACAGCGCAGCCATTCAATCGAAACGAAATTCATAGGGTGGGTTTAACACAACGTGAAGCAGCTATGGTGCTAGCACATGATTGCCAGCACCGGACAATTTCGTAAATATTGCACCAACAGGTGCTTCCATTTTGTATTCATAAGCAAATCATTTACAATAAAATAAGTAACCGATATTTAAATGTTCCGAGTTTTGGAAATTTTTCGGATGGCAACCCCAGACATAGTTTAATCGCTGAAACTTTCGATGATATCCTTGGATAAAAACGAAATTCAAAGGATAGGTTGATTAAGCATGAGCATGTTATAGTAGATTTATTGCTGCTGTGTTGGACAAATGTTGCCGGCACTGAACATTTTCATCATTTGTGTTATAGAAAATGCTGTCAGAAAATGATATTTGTTCCTTTGAGTAAGAAATAGTTGATATGATACTACAAAGAAGTAAATAACCTCTTCACATATTTTTAAATCCCTCAAAGATAATTTTTTTGAAAATTAGTTTTCTAGCGGTTCTGATGCGCTAGACTTTTTTTTTCATAGACAAGCCTAAAACATAATAAGTTTTTATTTTCAATATTGACTTTTAACAAAAATGTACTCTGCATAGAAATATAGGAGTACCTGAAAATTCACTAAAATGCCCGCCGCCACCTAATAGTTATTAGGTTACAGATTTTGGCCCATAGCTATATACTATAGTAAAAAAGTTATTAGGTTACATATATCTTAATTTTAGCAAATTGTGGACCTACCCACTATATACATCTATGTCCTCCGAAAATGTTAGCTCAATCGCATCGGCCACTCCATAGGCTATTTCCCTTAATCATTTTGCTGATATATATATATATATATATATATATATATATATATATATATATATATATATATATATATATATATATATATATATATATATATATATATATATATATATATATATATATATATATATATATATATATATATATATATATATATATATATATATATATATATATTAAAGTAACCCCACGACAACCCTCGTACGGGTCTAGGGGTTGAAGCTGGTAGAGAGCTTCATTCCAATTTTTAATCATTGTAAATACGAGTGTGGAGTGATCAGTTCCACGACTCACTTTAGCCCTGATTTGAATCATGCACCTAATCAGAGCTAGGTGAACTCAAAGCTTGGTGCGCGGACACTCGTCCGTACCTGGATTCGAACCAGCGACCCCACACGCAAGAAGCCAATGCTCTACCCACCAGGCTACTCAAGCTTATATATAATAGTATGTATATACATATATATATATATATATATATATATATATATATATATATATATATATATATATATATATATATATATATATATATATATATATATATATATATATATATATTTAAAGAAATATGAATTTTCGGCGAAACGAGTTTAATACTAAATTTTCTTCGTCAACATGTATGCAACTATTCAAAAACCTGCATGCCACTCTCTCGTGTGATATGACAAATTTTTAGGGTGGAAACGTAATTTAAAAAACTCTAGCGCACCTGAATCGCTAGAAACACTAATGTTCGAAGAACAGTAGAAGAATCGTGCAGGTTTTGAGTGCATATTCCACCACATGTGCTGCTTATAACGGCCAAACTGTTTCAAATGCCACGTTTTACTTTGTCTCAAGAATGCATTATAGCTCATATGGTGGAAGGTTTCAGATATTACCACTGGCATGAATTTCAACGTTTATGAGAGCAAAACACGGGTTAATTATATTCGTTATCAGTTGCTTCTTTCACATAATTTTGAAAGCAGCATCTCATATAACATCAATGAAGAAAATGCTCAGTGCCTGCAGCACTGTAACTGAAGTTGGTGTTTGGGGCTGCGATCCGAAAAATTTGCAGAACTTTGGGAATTGAAACATTGGTTATTTATTTTCATTGTAAATGTTTCCGGTATGAATACTAACTGTAAGCATTTATTGATACAAAAGCAGCACAACCGACTCGTGCTTGCAACCTTTTGCCAGTATCAAAGACAAGAATATATCACATCTGCTTCACGTTGTTATATTACATTCGAAGTTACAGGAGCATAAAGAATTTTAGGGTTACCTGCAGCGAGTTTTTCAAATAATCTAAAGCTTAATATTTGCTATTTATTGTCACTACGATATCATTACCAATTGAAAATTCTACGATAAAACCGCTTAATAAAGATATTGCAATAAAACACAAAACCAACAATAGCTGGCAGCCCTATCATGGCTTTTCAACCAAATTTGGCCTGAATAATGTTTATGATAGGTTTCATTAATTGTATGAAATGAGTATTGATTCCATGACTGCACTGGAAGTTATAGGGCAA
Organism: Nemotelus nigrinus; assembly: GCA_947369275.1. NCBI lineage: Eukaryota > Metazoa > Arthropoda > Insecta > Diptera > Stratiomyidae > Nemotelus > Nemotelus nigrinus. The sequence continues at coordinate 158,892,956 of OX376372.1, read as the reverse complement.
AAAGTTTTAATTTCCTGAGCGAATTTTCAAAACCAAAGACACAAAAATTACCATAGCTGGCAGCACCAATCTAACTTTTCAACCAAATATCCACCAAACAGAGTTTGGAGTAAGGTTCAGCTACTGTGTCAATTTCTTGAAAATCTGGTAACGAATTCACATTTCATAGGGCAAAAAGCAAGTTTTTTTCTTTGTAATTTTTCAAGATGGCACCACTGGCACAGAGTTGCCCACAATTCAAAATTGCTTCTATCAGATCTGGTGCTCCTTAAGTCCAATGCATTCTGTAAATTTCAGCTGTATGTGATTATTGGTTCGTGAGTTCCCGTGAACAGAAGTTTTTGATGCTAAAAATATAGGTTAACTGGGAGAGGGTTACCGTTCTTGTCCGACATTCAATTTTCAAAGTTTTACTTTGAACGTGTAGATAAAGCATAAGATTAATATACAGATTGGTTTTATTTTAAGAAACGGACATTTTTAGGATATTCGATAATTTGAATGTTTTCACTTCCAATTTTTATTTTTTCAAATTTAAGACACCAAAATTATCATAGCTGGCAGTTTCAACCGAATTTTTCAATCAAATTTCTACCAAACGTGGTTTAAAATAAGGTCCAGCTACTGTGTGAATTTCGTTATCAGTTAGCAGTTATCTTTTTTAGTGATTTTTCAAGATGGCACCACTGGCACAGAATCACCTGCATTTCAAAATCACTTCTATCAGACCTGGTCCTATTTAAGGCCAATACATCCTGCAAATTTCAATTGATTCTGCTCATTGGATCGTGAGTTTCCGTGAACAGAAGTTTTTGATGCTAAAAATATAGGTAAATTGGGCAAGGGTTACCAGGCGTGCCCGTTATACCATATCAAATTTTATTTATTGTCTATATAAAAAAAGCACAAGATTTACATATGAGTGGCTTTTTTTTGAGTGAACGGCATTTTTTCAAGAGAAACGATGATTTGGAAGTTTTCACTTTCAACGCCTGCCCTAGCTACAGAGTTGCCAGCACGCTGATTAAAAGCTACACAAATCTACAACTAAATAATGCAAATATGTCCTGAAAATTTCATAATGATTGAATAGCTTCGTCAAAAGTTATCGCAATTTAAAAATTTAAAAATTTTCCCGTTCTCTTTTTAGGCACCCAGCGCACACATGGGGTTAAAAAATTCCAAAACATTATCCGATTCACATGTAAAACACGTTTCAAATTTATTTCGTCAACTTTATTTTTGCGAAAATTATTTGTGTACGAAATAATAGGTATATTAAAAATATCACTTAAATGGCCGCCCGCGCCAAAAGGTTGACAATAACTGACATTTAGTGAGACTTGGACCTATTCTGCATATACACCAATGTATCCTGAAAGTTTCAGCTCAATCGGATGGCGCGTTCCCGAGATTATCTCACTGAAATTTTTTGATGATATATATATATATATATATATATATATATATATATATATATATATATATATATATATATATGGAAATATGAATTTTTGGCCGAATCGATTTTAATACTAATGTTCTTCGAACATTAGTAAAAAGAGGATTGTTAATTTTGAAAAATTTATTTTACCTGAAATAAATCGTCTTTTTGTTGAAAAGTGCGAAGATTTTACATGCGATATAGGGGCGATTTGAAGAGTGGGAAAGTATTTTGTAATTTTTTAAATAAAATAAAATTTAATGTAATTATAAATTAAATTTTAATACTTTTATTTTAAGCTTAATTTCTATATTAGCTTTAGTTGCATTTTTTTTTTCAAATTAGCAATTAGTATTTATAGGTATTTCAAGTATTCTGTAAGAAGCTTTTCTTTACAAAAACTCTTATTTACACAAAAATTAAAAAAAAAAATTTCTTGATTTTCACGTAATTATTTGAAATTCAATATTCACACGTCAGCAATTGTGAGCAAAGTTCACTCAGCTCCGCTCAGAGCTGATCACTTTCAACAAAAAAATGTTCTGCAGTCGCACAACTAAATAAAATACTAGGCACACTTTTGATGCAAATCGAAATTTACATGACATCTATATTAATATATTTGGTTATGCACCAAAAAAGTTGCCCTCTTAGAGTTGCCGAGATATTCAATGATTTGTGTTTTGATTTGTACTGGCTATATAAGGAGAGTGCGTTTTCCAATATTGATTTTAACATACTTCTACAAAAAATAGGTAATAGAGTATGTACTTTTCGAATCCGGTGTTAACTCACAAATGAGAAACATGCAGTTAGCACGTTTGTGTTAAATACATACAATAATACGATACAATAATACGATTGTATACGATTTCCATAATGATGATTATGATAGCTTTCACAATTCACTTCACAATGTCGATTGGACAAATGTGTTTAAGTGCCATTCCCTTGATGATGATGTAGCCTTCTATTATATAATAGTATTTGACGTGGTCGATAAGTTTGTTCCTTAGATAAAGAAAAAAGATAAACTCTATAAACCTTGGCTTGGCAAGACTCTCCGACGTCTGAGAAATCACAGAAACAAACTTTACAAACTAATGAAGAATCAAGTCGACGTTAGCCATCGTATTAAAGAAGAATACGACTTAATTGCTCATGAATTCCATACTAAGTCTCACGAAGCGTATGACAAATACATTTAAACTACTGGGGAGAATATAATCCGCGCCCCAAATTTTTTTTTGATTTTGTTAATATGAAGCGAAAAACAAGCGACTCCTCTTCAATGTCCACTGAAAATTCTATGTTGTCTTCTTCATCTGCAACTTTTTTGCTGACCATTTTCAAGAAGTTTTTGGTCCAGTTAGCATCCCATCATTGTATCAATTCCCGGGTGCGACTCAAAGAATTTTTGCTGAAGATATGATCATATCGAGGAATGAAATATTTACTGCCATTATGGAGCTTGACTGTAACAAGGGCCCTGGACCTGATCTCCACCCTCCTACTTTTCTGATCAAGTGTGTAAAACAACTGATCTCGCCCCTTCATACTATATTCAACAATTCTCTCTCTTCTGGGCTATTTCCTTCGTATTATATTACACCAATTTATAAAAGTGGCGATAGACGTTTTATTCAAAATTATAGAGGCATCGCCATTCTATCTGCTATTCCCAAACTATTTGAAAAAATCATCTACTGCAAACTTTCTCTTTTGGTCGATGCTCGACTGAACGAGCAGCAGCATGGACTTAGAAAAGGTCGTTTTACTACAACTAATCTTATGGTCCTTGTTTCTGATGTTATGTGCAAAATGGAGAAAGGTGATCAAATTGACGCAGTCTATACAGACTTTAACAGAGCATTCGATCGAGTTGATCACACCAAGCTGAAACAATTTGGAATCGCAGGATCTTTAGTTAAGTGGCTTGGCTCCTACATCTACGACGGCTTGAAATTCGTGAAATTCCAAGGCCTTATTTCTAAGAAAGTCGACGTTAAATCTGGTGTACCTCAAGGAAGTCATCTTGACCCTCTTCTTTTTTTAATATTTTTACATCTGACATATCGGAGGTTTTATCTGACATTCCTCATTTATTATATGCGAACGACCTCAAAATCTACCATGTTATCAGGATACCATCGGACACTACCTTGTTTCAGTCTAAACTGAACTCTTTAGATCATTAGTGCTCAGGGTTGCCAGAAGTTTTTTTTGAAAAAGTCGCCCAGTTGGTGGCAATTTATAGCCAAAAATCACGGAGTTGAGCATATTTGTAGCCCAAAAACGCATTTACACATTATTTCCTTTAATTTTTACTTAAAACCATGATAAATTACACTGAACAATACAATATGCACATTTATTCAAATTTATAATGCACTCTTCGCTAGAAACATACTTAAGAACCTAAATTATATTACTTATAATTCATCAAATAACAGTAAATTACTGTATTGGTACATTTCACCATCGATATCATTTTCGATATCATTATTATAGATATTTGAATTAAGCTTCTTTATTAATTTCTCAGATGTGGGAAAGCAATTACAACATCATTGGCTTGTAAGTGCAACCGTATACACATTAAAGCAGAGAGTGTTTTTAGATTTAGTCTGTTTCTAAGTTTATTTTTGATTATATTCATGCAAGAAAAACACCGCTCAACAAAGACGTTTGATGTAGGAAGTGTCATTATAGACAATACCATTTCACACAAATCTTTAAATAAAAACACACCTGAAGCAGATCTCAGAGCATACATTTTTAACCAGGAAACAGTTGGATCATCTGGAACTTCATTCGAACATATTTCAGTCATGAATGTTGATCTTAATTTTTCAAATTGAAATTCGAACTCTTTTTCATTACTTAGAGTGAAATACAGAGGTATATCCGAAAATTTAAGTGAAGTATTTTCAAAAAAAAATTATTGGTGAAAACATGTATGCTTTTCTGAAAATGAGTAAATGAGACGGCATTCTTTTGATTAATTCTTTCAACGTCAAGCGGCAAAATAAAGAACAATTATTTTTGACGGTTTCGGCCTCGAGCTGAGAAAAATTGCAGTTTAACAGTTCCGTTTGTAGTTGTAATTTTGCTGGGGAAAAAGGCAAATCGGGAAAAGTTTGATCACATTTTAGTCTGGGGAATGGATATTTGCTTTCTTTTTTGAAATGAAGCCAATGTAAAATATAGCCCAAAGTAACAAGCGACTCGCCCAAATAAAATGCCGCAAGCTGATCGAAAAGATAACCCAATCGGCGATAAATCGCCCAATCTGGCAGCCATGTATGTGCTCCGCAAACAAGCTCCCTCTTAACATTGCCAAAATGCCGCGTAATTAGCTTCTCTCGCAATACTGCAGGCGCCTCAACAACACGGCAATCAGTAGGGTTGACAACATATCAGATCTCGGTGTCATCCTGGATGAAAAGCTCCGCTTTAATCTACATTACAATAGAATGCTTTCCCGAGCAAATAAACAACTTGGTTTAATTAAGTTCCCAGCCAAAGAGTTTAAGAATCTCTGAGCTTCTAAAATCTTATATATTACACTCATGCGTCTTCTTCTTGAATATGCGTGCACTATCTGGAACCCGGCTTTCAAAATTCACAGCCAAAGATTTGAGTCTGCTCAGAAACAGTTTTTACTATTCGCTCTGAGAGATCTTTTCAACCCTTATGATTTCAGTAATATACCACCATACGAATATAGCCTTAAATGTATTAATTTGTTACCCCTTGTGTCGAAAAGATTAATGTTATCTGCCTGCTTCAGCTTCGATGTCATCAGAAACGTGGTTAGTGTCGTCTACTTGAATGAAAAGTTTGTGCTCAATCAGCCCTGGAGAGTCCTTAGATCCCGACGATTGCTTATTGAACACCAACACAACACAACATATGCAGCAAATGAGCCAATGTACGGGTTTACACCGGTCGGACCAAAAGTGACCTGACCTAAAGCGCGGACTAAGCGAACTTAGTCCTAAGGTGTTTACACTAACCTGACCTAAAATTTGCTTGGTTCGAATTTAGTCCTCGTTCGTATATGACAGCTGTCATCTAGTTTAATTTTCGTTCATGCACTGTATTTATTGTTTCATTTGACTCTCAAACATGTTTATTTCAATGATTTTGTGTCAAAGAGGGATGTAATGAGCTTATATTCAACATTCATACATTATTAATATTCGCGCAAAAATCAATGTTTAGGTCGCGTGTGTTTACAGCGGTATATAATCCACGACCTATTTTAGATCAGGTCGCTTGAAATCGGGGACCGACCTAAATTTAGGTCGCTCCGTGAGTGTTGACACCAGGTGGACTAAAAAATTTAGGTGGGATTTGGTGGACTAAACGTGCGGTGTATATGCTACCAATAAATAGGTGCTGCAGGCTATTCAATGGCATGAGCGAAAACTTTTCACCTACAATATGTAAAGCAACTTTTAAAAATAACATTTTCAAGGCTCTCTCTTCATAGTCTTCCCCTTCCCGCATCATACTAATATATATGTATTGTAGGTTTAATTTTGGTATTAAATTTGGTAATTAACTGTTATTGATTAAGCCATTACTTTATATGTTATCTATTTGTAACTAATTTATTTATGCGTTATTTATTAGTTTTGTATTCTTATATAGTTTTTTTTGTTTCGTAATTTTATGCATGTACTATTTTATTTTATTCTTCTACACATGTACACCTTGCTGGGTGAATTAAATAAATAGATAAAATAATATGTTTAGTAGGGCAATATTAGCATACTATTATGTCGCTGTTGGATTGAAATGAATCAAATGAAGGAAATTTACTGGGTAATTTCTTGATTACATGTATAGTTCGCAAAAATACTCGAACCTTGTATTTTTGAATTTCGAACTAGGTACTCGCTATTTCGAAAAAATCCCTGCTCCATATAACTGTTCCTGTATATACGCCTCATCTCTAGTATGATGTATAATGGCATAATGCACGCCTCATCTCCAGTATGATAAATAACGGTATAATGCTTCTTCAAGATTTTATATGCAAACCAGATCGGTTTGTAAATATCAACGAAGCCAGCACCAGACCTTTTTTGAAATGTCTGTGACTCTATATCTAAAACCGACAAATTTTGGATCATAAATCAGGAAGGCGCCGGCTAGAAAACCATACACACTCTCGTATTTTTCATATCTTGGCAAGTGTGTGGATGGTGAAAAACAGGCGAGAGTCCACGATGAAACCATCCACATGCTCGTACTCGGCTATACTTTTCATGTCGAGTCGGTTTCGGCTTAAGCATTTTGTGTCATTTTTAATCTAAGTTCCTGACAATTTCCGTTTTATTTACGTATGGTGAAATAAGACGCAAAAGTATATTTTTTCTAGTTTATTTACAAAACAGTTATTCAATCATAAAACAGCTTTTTAATTATTTTACACAACACATAAAATGATTTCATGCAGTAAAAATGTCCTTGAAAAATCTACTTTTGTTAACGAATCCACTACTGATTTCATTTCATTGTTTTGCATCTTTGTCCATTTGAGTGAACACGACATTATAGGCCATATCAAAGAATTTTCCCCATGCCGCCTCATCTCTATCGTTCATGCTACACATCGGGCCGAGAATTTCAAAAATGACAACTTTCAAATCCTGTAAGGACACAGACAAAAATTAGTTGCATCACGTTGAAATTCAATTTAATAGAGAACACGGCGAACAACTTACATTAAAATATGATTTGGGAATCTTCTTACGGAAATGCGAACTGCCGACTTCAGACCAAATCTCAGTTAGAACCATCGTTGGATTGGCAGTGCTTAAAGCATTAACAGATTTATCGAAAACATCCATGATTTTCAAAGAATGATTCTTGAATTTTTCAGTTCCCTGAAATATGATTAGCGATTAGTTTTAAGACTTTAACCGAGTTGTTGCATAAGAATGATGAAATATGTGAAAGAATATAAATGTGTTTATGTTAAAGCAAGTGGACATGGTCAGCTATATGGGTTAAAAACGAAAAAAAACCAACATAATAGATATCAATTAAAATAACATATCTATCGAATTCGATTGTACATATCAATGAATTTTAATGTTTTAAAAGTACGTCTCAGATTATATTAGGACCTACCTTTAGTTCGTCTAGAGTTTGATTTTTGAATTTTTCAAATTTTTTCATGTGATCAGGATACGTTTCAAAGTATTTGGTCAAAATTGTAACTCCCGAATCTGCCATTGAACTTCGAGGAATTTCCCAAGTTCGCTTGATAATGGTAATATCTTCGTCATTTAGCAACATTTTATTGGCTGTTTATAAAAATCTGAAACGAAAAAATTATGAAATTAATAATAATTTACATATTTAAACTAATAACAAGAATAGTTAGTCTATTAAACTACAGTACTAAACCATTATTACCTGGCCGTTTTTTTGCATACTAGAGGCTTATTTAGGAAATAGAATGGCTTATATATAAATATATATATATATACATATATATATATATATATATATATATATATATATATATATATATATATATATATATATAGATAATATATATATATATATATATATATATATATATATATATATATATATATATATATATATATATATATATATATATATATATATATATATATATATATATATATATATATATATATATATATATATTTTAAAAATATAGAGCAATTAGAGCATTTGGTTTTTTTTATTTAATATTTTATGTCTCCAATATTTAGTTATAATTTTCATTGTTTTAAAGTATTGCACAATTTATTCACCTCCATTGACATATACAGCTCTTATAATGTAATATTTCTATAAATTTAGCAAAAGAGCATTATTATGGCATACAAATTTCACTGTAATCATTTAATAGAAAAATAACTTTATATTATCAAAATTAATACCGACAATCGTAGATTGGCTTTTTGCACGCGGCTTTCTAGAAGAAAACTATGCGATAATCAAATTAAGTAAACATCGCTAAGAATTACCATCTTATGCCAAATAAATATAATAAATAATCTGTACGGAAATAGATCGATAAACAAATATCTGTGAAATTCTAATTTTGCAAATTAGAACCGTTTGTATGAATTGAAAAGTACGAATCTATTGGCCAAATATAAATATTTTTGACCTTGACTACAAGCCATTCGATTAATTAACACTGGAAGATTTCACACATTGTGTACATTCATACGTGTATGTAAGTAAATATTTTCAATTTTTAGATATGTTGTACCGATTGACTGCACAGCAACAAGAAGAGCAGATTTTATAAAATAATTATATATTCTAGTAATTGTACCACTGTTGCTAAGGGGCTGGCGTGAGAAAATGAAATTGATTCAGGTTGACCACATGTGTAGCTTGTCAGAGAACTAGCTCTAGTTCAACGTAGTTTTTAGACCGGGGAAATCTAACATGGCGCTTCGGAAAAATTAGGGGAAAGCTGAATTTTGGCGTGAACCTTGGTACTGGCGTGTTGAACAAAATGTCAAAAGTCCCTATCGATCCGAGTACTGCGTCACTTTTTATACGGGGTCAAAGGTCACCAAAAGTGACCTTTCCTAAATATCTCAGTAACGGTTACGTCTTTAGAAAAACAATGTAGACGAATTTGTAGCTTAGAAAATTTCCAACAAAAAAGATTTTATAACTTTTTTCTGTAGTTATAACCGTTTTTGAGATATATTGATATAAACATTTGTTACTAGCAGCATCCTCTTTCTCACGGTATGTTAATATTATCCGATTTTGATTACGACTTGACATGTTTGTGAGTTTGTTTTTCTATGTTTAAGAGGCGCATAAAAATCACATGTAAATAAACTTATCTACCATACTCCAGGGTAGATGGAAAAGTGTGCTCCGAAAAGTTCCCCCTTCTCCCTTTGCCATAAAATGATATCCCTGAGCATCCATCCCAAATCTTCAGAAATGAGCTCGTTGCCTACTCTTTGCCCACTGTTAAACAAGATAGGATCATTTTTTATCCTGTTAATTGCCTATTCTTGACATCGCAGGACCAGCACACCCTTCCCACACCCTACCCACCCCCGCAAACGAACCACCCCGAAATACCCGGTTTTTTAGTTTTTTTCCCCTACCGTCTTATCCCATGAACGATCAGGGAAGGTCACGTAATTTCAGGTGCAAATTGGTTTCGAGACGTGTCATGTCCCTTTGACGCTATGCAGTCATCACAAGATTGGTAAAAAACTGATTATTCGGGGATAATATGCAGCGGGTTGAGCTCCTATAACGTCAAGAATGAGCGTTTACAGAATTATGCCATGATATTATCTTGCTTTTTGATACTCCTAGGCCCATGATATGTTACAAAACCCTTTTTTCACCTGCAATGTTGTTGTTTTGTCCTTCTGCTTCATGGAATATCCCATACATTAAATCCGCCGGAAAAACTGAAAGTAGCACTAAAAATTTTGAGATCCTTTTTGGTTCGCCAGTTGGCTTCTCCGGCTATGCTGAAGCCCTCCACGTGATTGCACTCCAACCCTACCGGAATTGTGACTCATGTCCAGCCTTTCCGAAGAGGTTGGCCCCCTAGTGGGTGCATGTTTAATAGACGTAACATTTTTTTTTATCATTTTTTAATAAAATTTTCAACAAATTCATGCTTCAGTAAGGCGAGTGGAAAATCGACTGTTTTAGATTAGCCAGGAAAAGTTTGGTATCAGGGACCGATCGATGAAAAGTCATATAGATGGCAACAGAATTAGTTGGTCCTATCATAGTAAATTTTTCGACACTGGTAATTTGAACGAATACAGGAGGTGAATTAAATACTTCGTTTCCAGAGTTACCAAAAAAAATATCGAAGTTTTAAACGGACCTTCCGCGGTCCCTTCGACAATTAATTACAACAAGATCGTTGTATTAATATTATAATTTATTTAGCAACGGCTTATGGAGAACTAACTCGAGTAAACTCTTACAATCGCTTATATGTGGTTTTGCGTGCGAAAAATCAGATAACGATCTATATGAAATCTGCTGACTCGATTTGCATCTCTGCGAGTTCTTATCTCGCAGACTAAACATTTGACATGAGGTTTGCTCGCTTATCTGATTCTTCGACGTGGGTGTTCTTATCTGAGGATATGACTGGTGTTTTGTGCATATATTAAAATGAAAATCAAATTAAGTTGATTGAATTTGATTGTTATTAATGTTCGAAGAACAATAGTATTAAACTCGTTTCGCCGAAAATTCATATTTCTTTGTATATATATATATATATATATATATATATATATATATATATATATATATATATATATATATATATATATATATATATATATATATATATCAGCAAAATGATTAAGGGAGATAATCTCTGGAGTGACCAATCCGAGTGAGCTGAAATTTTCGGAGAACGTAGATTTATGCAGTAGGTAGGTCCATGACTTTCTCAAATTCAGATATCCTAAACCTTTTGGCGGCGGCGGCGAGCGTTTTAGTGAATTTTGAGGAACTCCTATATTCCCAAGCAGTGTAAATTTTTGTTAAAGAAAAGTATTGGGAATGAAACATAATTATGTTCTAAGCTTATTTATGGTAAAGAATTGGAAATTTTGAGCCGTGTGTGGGTGCAGAGTGCCTAAAAGTAGGCAAGGATTTTTTTTTTCAAATTTTGATTTGTCATTACGTGTAAGAAAAACAATGGATCATCGTGAAAATTGCAGAGCGTATTGATGTTGACTAAAATTTGGCACATATAGATTTTCAGCATAAAGCGGGTACCCCGTAGCTGTGGAAGGCTGCTGAAAAAAAATCCTTCAAATCATTGACCTTCCTGAAAAATTTTTGATTTTTGACAAAAATTTCAAATCTTTGATAAATTTTATCCTTTGTCCTTCATCTGAAGATAAAATTTTCAAAATTCCGATTTGCATAAGAACGGCAACCCATCACCAAATTACCTCTATTTTCAGCACTCGAAAGTTCTGTTCATGAGAACTGACGACCGGATAATCCGATCATAATGAAATTTACAGGACATGTTGGTATTAACTAGGACCAGGTCTGATAGAAGTGATTTTTAAATGCGAGCAACCCTGTGGCAGTGGTACCATCTTGAAAAATCACTGAGAAAAAAAACTGCTTTTTGGCCTATAACTTCCGATTCAGCCATCAGATTTTAACAAAATTTACACAGTACTTGGATGTTACTATATGTAACATTTGGTGAAAATTTGGTTTGGTCTGGGAGCTGTGGTGATTTTGGTCTCATAAATCTTGCAAATTTGCTCAGTAAAATAAAGCTTTTTTCCCTATAACTTCCGGTCCAGCGTAGAAATCAAAACGAAGTTCATGCAGTAAATGGACCTTAATGTAGACCAAATGTCGTAGGAATTTCGTACAAAAATCATGAAAGGGCTGCCAGCTATGACCATTTTTGTAATTTTGTGGAATTTCTTTACTGAGTGATAATGTCATTAGATTTGCAATTGAGAATGATCCTGCAATGAAAATTAACAACAAATATTAACGCTTTAAAAATTTGAAAAGTTTTGAGGGTGGTTACCCTAAAATTCTTTTCACCCGTATACCTTCCAGCGCAGTGATTCAATCAAAACGAAATTTACTGGTTGGGTTTAACTTAACGTGAAACAGATTTGGTATATTTTTTGTTTTGCTGCTGACACACGTTAACCAGCATTAGCCATTTTCGTAAATATTGCACCAACAGATGCTTCAAATTACGTACTCATATGCAAAGCATTTGCGATAAAAATAAGAAACCAATTTTTAAATTTTCCGAGTTTTGAACATTTTTCGGATGGCAGCCTCAAACAACGTTTAACCGCTGAAACTTTCGATGAAATCCTCCGATGAGAACGAAATTCAAAGGATAAGTTGATTTAACTATGAGCTTGTTATGGTAAACTTATTGCTGCTTCATTGGAAAAGTATTGCCAGCACTGAACATTTTCATCATTTGTGTTATAGTTGAGTTTTGTTGCTTGGGATAAGGAATGGTTGTACAAAAAAGTGTATTACGTCTTCCCACATTTTTTTGTCACTCAAAGACAATTTCTTCGAAAATTAGTTTTCTAGCGGTTCTGATGCGCTTCCCTTGGATGGCTCCTAGATTGGAGAAAAACTTGCCAAATAAGTGACAGAGCTTAATAAAGCCGAGCTACTTATTCGCGCGGGAAAGAATTTTTTCATTGTGCGAGGTGAAACGACGTTTCACATCCAAGACAACACCGAGATCAACAACGCTATCAACGCGAGTTAATATTATTGCCGAGAAAGTACGTGTTCTGCGTAACCGTGCATTTACGGCTATAAATTATAATTTGGCACTAATCAATATTAAGCGAGAGCTTGTTCATATTGCACCACTGAACAAGTGAATCAAGATTGGATTGAAGAAAAATTGCATCAGATTTAGATTCGTTGGCGTGGTACAGTTTGAGATCGTCTGCATAAAGTAGGTGAGGTATGTTTGACAGGACGTGAGATAGATGGGAGATGAATATGTTAGAGAGAAGGGGGTACAACAGAGGTAGCAAATATATTTTTTGATAAAAATCCTTGAATTTTTACGAATTGGATTCGATCGTGGATGCAGAAACTGAGCCAGCTAAGTATAGATCCGGCAAGTCCGAATTCGTGCAGCTTAACAATCAATATAGAATAATCAACTCTGTCAAAAGCTTTGCTAAAGTCTGCGTAGACTGCGTCAATTTGATAGCTTTTCTCCGTGTTATAGGTTAATACACAATACACAATACAGCGATTTCCCGCAGGGCGTTGCGGGAAACCGCAGTCAAAAAATTAGAATGCACTGTTTTGTATGGTAATACCCACAATGCCTGCGGCAGAATTTGCCAAATTTCTAATTTTGCCGCACCGCTAGCGGTGATACCAACCGTAGGTTGGCATTATCATTAGGTTCAATTAAGTCTACTTGAATTAGGTTGAATGGTCTGGTGGAATAGACAAGCGATGGCTGATATGTATTGTCATAAGCCAACCTACAAAAGAAAAAAAACTCTAGCGCACCTGAACCGCTAGAAACACTAATTTTCGAAGAACAGTAGAAGAATCGTGCAGATTTTGAGTGCATATTCCACCACATGAACTGCTTATTACGGCCAAACTGTTTCAAACGCCACGTTTTACTTTGGTCTCAAGAATGCATTATAACTCATATGGCAGCAGGTTTCAGATATTACCACTGGAATGAATTTCAACGTTTATGAGAGCAAAACACGGGTTAATTATATTTGTTATCAGTTGCTTATTTCATAAAATTTTGAAAGCAGCATCTCATATAACATCCATGAAGAAAATGCTCAGTGCCTGCAGCACTGTAACTGAAGTTGGTATTTGGGGCTGCGATCCGAAAAATTTGCAGAACTTTGGGAATTGAAACATTGATTATTTATTTTCATTGTAAATGTTTCCGGTATGAATACTAACTGTAAGCATTTATTGATACAAAAGCAGCACAACCGACTCATTCTGGCAACCTTTCGCCAGTATCAAAGCCAAGAATATATCACATCTGCTTCAGGTTGTTATATTACATTCGAAGTTATAAGAGTATAAAGAAATTTAGGGTTACTTGCAGCGAGTTTTTTCAAATAATCGAAAACTTAATATTTCCTGTTTATTGTCACTATAATATCATTACCAATTGAAAATTCTACGACAAAACCGCTTAATAAAGATATTGCAAACAAACACAAAACCAACAATAGCTGGCAGCCCTATCGTGGCTTTTCAACCAACTTTGGCCTGAATAATGTTAATAATAGGTTCCATTAATTGTATGAAATTCGTATTGATTTCATGACTGCACTGGAAGTTATAGGGCAAAAAGTTTTATTTTCCTGAGCGAATTTTCAAAACCAAAGACACAAAAATTACCATAGCTGGCAGCACCAATCAAATTTTTCAACCAAATTTCCACCAAACAGAGTTCAGAGTAATCTGGTAACTTATTCATATTTCATATGACAAAAGCAGTTTTTTTTTCTTTGTAATTTTTCCGGATGGCACCACTGGCACATAGTTGCCCACAATTCAAAATCGCTTCTATCATACCTGGTCCTACTTAAGTCCAATGCATTCTGTATATTTCAATTGTATCTGATCATTGATTCGTGAGTTCCCGTGAACATAAGTTTTTGATGCTAAAAATATAGGTTAACTGGGAAAGGGTTACCGTTCTTGTCCGACATGAAATTTCCAAAGTTTTACTTTGAACGTGTAGATAAAGCATAAGATTTGTGTACAGATTGGTTTTATTGTAAGAAAAGGGCATTGTTTAGGATATTCGATGGTTTGAATGTTTTCACTTCCAAATTATTATTTTGTTCTTCGAACATCAGTAAAAAATGAATTTGGTTGGTGCCTTGGTTGCTTGGACAGCGAGATTGTCGCTGCATTCTGGTTCACCAAATTCAACTGCGGCATCCACGCGTCCCCCTGCGGCGCCGCTGCGACAATGCCGCTGTTTTGTGTTTACAGCATTACACATAAAGTCTGAAACTAAAATTGTCTAGTTTGTGATAGTTGGGCGACCTTTTCTAAAGCCATGCTTGCTGCTCGTTCAAACCGAAATAAACTAGTGAAGAAAGTTTATTGTAGACAACCTCTTCAAAAAGTTTTGGAATCGAAGATAAAATGGCAATGCCCCGATAATTTTTCACATATTTAAGTTTCCAACAGGATGGGCCGCATTATACATAAATTATGTGTGTGATGATGTGTATGATGATGGAAGTGACCTGTCACATAATATATGCAGTAGGGTTAATAGCTGTTCTACACACTTATGCAGGAAGGTCAGTGGAAGGAGATCAGGACTAGGACCATTGTTACATTTTACGAAATCAAAGAATTTTTTTCGGATCGTGGATTATACTTTCACCGGTTTTCTCAATCCAATTTGCAGAAGCATCGCGAGGCTTTGTCAGGAATTGCTAAGCTATTTCATTATATGCTTCCTAAATAGTAGGATTAACATTAATATTATCCTTTGTTCGCTTTTAAAGTTTGTTTGCTTTATTCGCTACGATTTTCCAACTGTCTAAGTTACCTATGAAGCAATGGTTCAGATAACTTTTTCTTAATTTTAATCTTAGGTACGATACTTTCAACGGCATCAAATATTTTATCGTAAAAAGTGGAAACGGCTTTCTCAAGATCTAACGTTGAAAGAGTATTCGTCCAATCTATAGAGTCAAGTGCATAGTGATTGCTTTCGTAGTCAGCATTGAGAAAGTTATGTACAATTGAATTATTGTACCTTTTGGTTGGGAGTTGGAGAGACCTACTGCAAATCGTTGCCACAAAAAGTACTCGCAAGGTTGAAATCGTTGGAATCTGAAAAGTTTACAGGGAGAAGGAATGCATCATTTTCATCGGAAATAAAACATCCCCTAGGAATATTATTTTGTCTTTTTCATTAAGAGACGTTGTAATGGAAGATATTAGTTCACAAAAATTGTTGTAAGCCGATGCGTCCGATCTGGATGGTATATAGACCAAACTTATGTAAACAAAATTGTCATTCGAAAAAATTGCGATAAATGAGAGAAAGATAATCCACCTAACGTCGATGCTCAAGGGACTTAATGCGTGAAATAATGGTTTCACTGCCAATAAGCTTGAAAGCTAGTTCCACTAAAGTAGTGCGGTCTGCTCTAGTTCATATATGGGAATTAATCAAAAAGTCTAAACTTTATGAGAGTTTTATAGAACCGCGCTATGCTAACGTATTTCTTGCATCTCTGAATGAAACCCAGGCTTTTCAGGCGGTATAGCTAAGTTTACAGGAGATGTTGAAATCTATTAGGTTGAGCGAGGGTGAATCAAAAATAGCTACGCCAGCCACGGAAATAGTGTAGTTTGCAGGGGAAAGATAGAGTTTGAGTGGAAGAAGACAACATTGAGTTATACAACATAAACACAGCACGGTCCGCTACGTCCCAAGCGATACTGCTTAATAGGTCCCTGTTTACGAAGATTAGCATGTAATCTTTTCTGGCAGAAGTATCATTCCCTCGAGAGTCGGTCGCTGAGTCAAAAGAGTCTGCAAATACTGAAGTCAAAGGTTCAAAGGCACGTCGGCAGATCTATGAATCAGATTGAAAATGAAGGAAAGTGGTAGTGTGGATAGAACAACTTGGAGGGACCGATCTCCGAAAAACTTTCAATTTACTTGCCAACGATAGGGTGAAGATCAAATTTGAGCAGTTTGGGCAGTTGAGCTGGTTGCCAGATTGTGTCAAAAGCCATCGAAACAAACCGGAAGCAACCATTGCATCACCGGAGCTATGGAGGCAGCAGCTTTATCTCTCGCTCTGAATGGAAACTATTTTTATGATCCGAAATAAAATGGCTTCACTCAAGACGTTATATTAATTATAAATTCAAAAGTCATTCAAAGACCTTAGATAGAGCCGAAACGAGTGAAATTGGCCAATAGCTAAAGGGATCACAAGCCACCTCTTTTTTAGGCATAGCTTTCATGCGGAAGTGAATATTACAGTCGAGTACGACAAGTAAAATAGTATGTGTAGACGTTAAACTAAAGGTAGAACCATAATGCTGTGTAGACGTTAAACTAAAGGTAGAACCATAATGCAATTAAGTGAACTTTAAGTAGCTTAGGTGACAGTACGGTTGCATAGAAAACAAGTGGCATACACATAATGTACTTATCTGCCGTTTCGTTAAGTTTCGTTCAATTCGGGCCACTTAAGTGGCGTACGACTGGGAGCGTACATCACTTAAGTAAATTTGACAGGAGGTATGTGTAACGACTACGATCAATAGAAGGCACGTAAAATATTTGAATATGTTTTTGGTGGATCGCTTGCTATTTTTGCAGGAGGTAGAAGTAATGATTGTTCGTATACGGTTTTGTAGAAGCAATACTAGGTATGTGAAATATTTGAATATTTTAGGTCTGTTCGCGTACTTTCAGTCACTGAATTTCACTGAATTTTCCTGAATCATGCGGGGGGTTAATTCAAGAAAAGTACGAAAACGCTTTCATTAGGTCTGTTCGCGTACTTCAGCAAACTGCAGCAGTAGCAGAATTTGGCAGCTGGCTTCTTTTTGCTGCAAAATTTGGCTTGCAGCAAAAATACGAAAACGACTTGCTGCGAATATATTTTAATAGATTATAATAGATTCAGGTACGCGAACAGACCAATTGCAGTTCCTGAAAATTGACAAACAAAAGTGTGTTGTCGGTTTTCGGGAGAACTATAGTGATTATAAAGTCATCCTAAGCGGTGATAAATTATCGCCACAAAAATATTCGTCCTTCATAATAACATTACGCCAAAAACCATTTGACAGTTTTCAGTATTTTTCAGTAGCTCAGACCCTACTGAAATTTACTGAAAGAGGGAAAATTTTCAGTTTTCAGTAAAACGGAGTACAAAAACGGCCTCATTGCAATTAATTGCAATTAATCGTTGCACGCGAACATACCTTTTATTTGTAAAGGTTATTTAATTGTGATCATGGTTCCCTTCTGGTCTATAAATCAGCATAGACAACGTATATCGTCTAAAGCTTATCAAAGCAGAGAATATTGGTACGGGAAACTGGATCGTTTTGCGGAATAAGCCTCCGAAAGCAGAATCAAAGTGGAATTGTTTTTGCGGGATGATTAAAATTGAAATATTTTTTTTTCATTTACATTGAACATTTTTATTTGACAAAGTGGTTTCGAAAGAATGCACTGATTTTCATCAGACACCAGCACACAGTGCATACTTGACTGATGTGACCACTTGCAGTTGGAAATCATTAACTTTTATTTACGCTTGATTCGGCTTCGGAGGCTTATTCCACAAAACGATCGAGTCTCCCGTATAATATTCTTTGCTTTGATAAGCTTTAGAGACGATATGCGTTGTCTATGTTGATTTATAGACAAGAAGGGAACCATGATCACAATTAAATAACCTTTACAAGTAAATTATATCGATGGATATAAGTCGGAGATGTTAAAATTTGTCACAACTAGCGTAAATAAAAATTAATGATTTCCAACTGCAAGTGGTCACTTCAGTCAAGTATGCACTGTGTGCTGGTGTCTGATGAGAATCAGTGCATACTTTCGAAACCACTTTGTCAAATAAAAATTTTCAATGTAAATAAAAATTTTTTTTTTCAATTTTAATCATCCCGCAAAAACAATTCCAATTAGACCTTTTACTGTTAAACAGTTCATTGACAGTTTACAATATAGGAAGTAGTAGTTAGATGTCTCGAATATGATCCTGCGCGACATTGTAAAAAGAATAACAGGTATCTAAGATATTTTTTCGTCGATCATTTAAATGCTATTTTTACAGAAGGTAGGAATAATTTCAAAGAGAAAAAACATAATTTCAAAGAGAAAACGCGAATATCAAAGAGAAAAAACATAATTTCAAAGAGAAAACGCGATGAACAACATACGAAATAATAAATGAACGTACATACGAAATAATAAATTATATAGTATTTTATTTACTTGTATCTTTAAATTACTTACTTTTAAAAAAAAAGTACATAAACTACTTAAAACGCCATCACACAGCTCTTTTCATTCAATGAATAACCACACACCATGCTTCAGCTGTCCACTATTGAATTTTAATCTTCAGCAGAAAGGACCTTGTTGATTAACTATATTCCGGTCGCATACCAATATTGTTCAAAAAACATTTCTTTCGCACACTTATTTGAATATAAGTACAAATTAAGAGCCTGCACCAAGCCCATCTTTATAGATCTAATAATCTACAGCAAAGTGCCGAGTTTCAGCTCAGCAACAATTTTCTACGATTTCTTGCAACAGAGCTATCAAGCTATGAAGACAACTATAGGTCTGTTCCCGTACTTGAATCTATTATAATATATTAAAATAGATTCTCAGCAAGTCGTTTTCGTACTTTTGCTGCAAGCCAAATGCAAGCCAAATTTTGCAGCAAAAAGAAGCCAGCTGCCAAATTCTGTTACTGCTGCAGTTTGCTGAAGTACGGGAACAGACCTTATATTTTAATTGCAGCAAAATCCTATTCAAATATATTGCACAAATGCAATATGCAAATTCAAATTCACATTCGCCACTCTGGCGGCAGCTTCATGAAGCTTCAATTAATTCTATTATGGGCAAATTAACCGATCGACTTCAATTGAGTGAATTTTCGTTCAGTTTCAGCGCTCACTTAAGTTCACTTAATTGCATTATAGTTCTACCTTAAGGTTTAGCTGGTACGAGAGGGAAAATACCATCACGTCCAGCAGATATGTTGAACTTAGCGAGTATCTTCGATATCTCTTTTGTGTAGAAAATAAAGGTCCTTATTTAAAAAATCGCAGCAAAGAGGTTAGCTTGATCCCGTCACTGAGCAAATACGTTACAATCATGGAAAAGCGGCGGCACAAAGGAATCGGAGAAGTTGCTCTTGATCCTTTTAGCCAATTTAATATTTGCGAGCATTGCGTGCAGCTATGTAAACCTGCTTAAGTTCCAAAAATTAAAATAATTTGCAGGCTCGTAATGTGCATTCGTTCCGAAACCATGAGGTGGTGGTTGGTGGTTTAGTGCTTTTGAAGCCATGCCGAATAACGCAAATATTCCACCCCAGAAGATGTCGGTTATGATGGAAGTAAAATATTCGACGTTCTTTATTGCAAAGCAATCGGATCAAGCAAACTCTCACAGCATCAAACAAAAACACTCAAACAGCCTTGACATAGTGCCAGGTTAGTCGTTTGATAGGTTTCTGATTAGTGTTAATCAGAGGAGATGTCAAAGTGGACAGAGATCAACCTGTGGTCCGAGCTACCAAATAATGCACAAACCGGAATCGAATATTTATCAGGGTTTGAAGTTAGAAATAGATCTAGTAGATTTGAATTATGTCCAGACATATCGAAAATTCTTTTCTGTTCTTCTCATTCATCGACTGCTCTGAATTGAATGATTCAATAAAAAAAATCAACGTGTAGCGCAAAAAGCTGTGTGGTTGAGTCTTGTGATGGCACTATACTTTTTTTTGGGGTGATAAAAGACAATGCTCTTAAAACTAACTTCCCTAAATTGCAGTAAAGAAAAATTAATGTTACATTCTTACATAAGTAAGAGAAAGTCGTTTTATTTCAAATTTAAAATTACGCCATTACTGATTTGAAGTGAAATTTAGAGAAATACATTTTTAAACTAATAGTATCCGAAATTTTATAAATGGGACTAAATTTCAGCATATATATGCATATAGTTTGCTAGTGGAATTTGTTTTTTGTAATCGTACATAATATCCATTTGCATATAAACCCGCGAATTCTACAGTATCATGCAAATATATACTGTGAACATCATGTTAAAAGAATTATTTCCCGTATATAAATAAATAGATGTATATTTTAAGAGTCTAACAGCTCAAATCGCCTTTTAAAATTATGGCGCGAAAAATTGCAAAAATCTTGTCTCGAATGCTCATTTCTCAATAAAATAAACACTAGTCAAACTACAGACAAACGGTTGATCATTAATTGCCACTTTTCCAGCGAATAACTCAATTAAATCAACAAACTTACTACGCTTATAGAGTCAACAAGTAGACGGGTTATTATTCCGAAATCACTTTTTCCAGCTTTTAGCTTTTATTGTTTGTTGTCATTACCTGAGAGCGTTAGCGCATAAACACGTTCTTCCAATGTTCCCGGCGGCAGAATAACTTGATACTATCACATACACTTGGGAAGCTTTTCTTTTCTCTGCGAAAAACCGAATACGAATAATCCTTGGCCGGTATGTACTCGTCGGGTTAAAGGCAAAACACTATAGACACATTTTCAAAACATCACACTATCTACATCTACGTCCATCACAAATTCACACCGAACACAGATTGAAATTGCCGATTGCATCGCTTATTATGATCCGAACTAAATCTCTCACCGTCAAGCTGGTTCCGGTAGCTCCAAGGAACATTTAATTGCTTCGCTCGAAAGGATGTCAGACCGCGCGCTGAAAGGATGCCGGCAAAAGTGATTGTCTTTCCGTAGCAAGGACTCCAAATGATACTTGTTTCACGTCGCGTCGTAGGCACGGCACGGTACAGGTACAATGAGAGCCAACTATTTTTGTATTTTTTTATATTCGTCGGACAGATTAAATTATAAGTTGGCAACAGCAGTGTAGCAGGCTGGCTGGCTGGCGAAAAGACGGGAAAGACGGACGTACGTGAAGCGCAAGCAAAACTCATCTCAGCGTCGTCGTCTTCTTCGTCCTTCTCCACGTGCTCCTCTGGTACGCAAGGTGTTTACAAGTTTCCCTTTTCTAATTAAAGCAAAAACAAAACACGAGTATTGATTAAAGTGTAAGGAAGCTCAATCCAACATCAGGCAGTAGGTTTTTCCTGTTTTTCAAACGGAGCGGGTTACGAGCGAACCTAAAAGCCCAGTCCTAAGTCGTAATCTTCTTCCTATGCTGAGTGTAAGTGGTATGATGATAGTGTAGACTGGGGCGAAATAATTAAGCTTTGATCCTTGAAGTGGTTAATATTATTAAAGTTGGTGGATAAATTTATACAATTCTGAATGCTCTCAATATTTTTTTAATCAATATATATGAAACAAATCAAAGAATACTTTTCGATTATTTCCATTTCACACTTATTCCACTATCGTCACGGATATCGAACCTAATAACAATCAACCACATATCCTAGCATATCCGTTTTTCCTGTACACAACCTCATACTCGATGTGGCTTTTACTTATGAATTTGAAGACGGTTTACGGTTGAAGAATAGTACCTGCCTTTGATTCCGTGAAATAAATTTTGAAGTGGTGCCGGCATGACTTCAATTTCACTCCATTCCAGCGCTTTGTATTCACGTTTAAGCTTCAAACCACGTTGCTTTTAACTTCTGACATTCTTTAAATTCGACGTTTAGGGTTTTCTGTTAATGGGTAATCCTACGTACAGTGCAGGCATTTCATATTAAATCACTTTTCTCTTCTTTTTTTTTTGGTAATAAAAGTTTATTTATATAGAGCGTATTATTCATATGTATAATTTACAACTAAGCATTTTATGGAAATTCTTTCGATGATTAGCTCACGGTTTAATGCCAAATTTCCGGGCGTTATTATTTTTTAAATGAAAAAATTAACTTCTGCGCAAGTTTAAAATCATATGATGCCCGGAAGATATCAATGGTTGCCTTCGCCCTAATATTTTTGCATATTTATCGTTTTCAAAATTTGCTGGTTTTTTTTTTACTAATTTTCGAACAAAATTAGTATTAAACTCGTTTCGCCGAAAATTCATATTTCTTTATATATATATATATATATATATATATATATATATATATATATATATATATATATATATATATATATATAGTTTTCTAACAATACTATATATATATATATATATATATATATATATATATATATATATATATATATATATATATATATATACATATATTTATATATATATCAGCAAAATGATTAAGGGAGATAATCTCTGGAGTGGCCGATCCGATTGTGCTGAAATTTTCGGAGAACGTAGATATATATAATAGGTAGGTCCCTGCCTTTCTCAAATTCAGATATCTTAAACTTTTTGCCGGCGGCGAGCGTTTTAGTGAATTTTTAGGTACTCCTATATTTCCAAGCAGTGTAAATTTTTGTTAAAAAAAGTATTGGGAATGAAAATTAATTATGTTCTAAATTGTTCTGAATTGAAAATTTTGAGCCATGTGTGGGTGCTAAGTGCCTAAAAGTAGGCAAGCATTTTTTTTTCAAATTTTGATTTGTCATTACTTCTGACAAAAACATTGGATCATCGTGAAATTCGCAGAGCGTATTAAGGTTGGCTAAGATTTAACACACATGGATTTTCAAGATAGTGCAGGTAATCCTGTAGCTACGGCATGATCCTGAAAAAAAAATCCTTCAAATCATTGACCCTCCTCAAAAATTTTTGATTTTTGACAAAAACTTGAAATCATTTATAAATTTTTATCTTTGTTCATCATATCAAATTGAAATTGTTAAAATTCCGATTTGCACAGGAACGGCAACCCATCACCAAATTACCTCTATTTTCAGCACTCGAAAGTTCTGTTCACGAGAACTGACGACCGGATTACCTGATCATAATAGAATTTACAGGAATTGTTGGTATTAGCTAAGACCAGGTCTGATAGAAGTGATTTTGAAATACGGGCAAGAATAGGGCTGCCAGCTATGGTGATTTTTGTCTCATAAATCTTGCAAATTTGCTCAGCAAAATAAAGCTTTTTTCCCTATAGCTTCCGGTCCCGTGTAGAAATCCAAACGAAGCACATGCAGTAAATTGGCCTAAATGTGAAGTAAATCTCGTAGGAATTTCGTACAAAAATCATGAAAAAGCTGCCAGCTATGACCATTTTTGTAATTTTGTTTAATTTCTTTACAGAGCGATTAAGTCATTAGATTTGCAAATGGGAATGATCCTGCAATGAAAATTAACAACAAATATTAACTCTTTAAAAATTCAAAAAGTTTTGAGGGTGGTAATCCTAAAATTTTTCTCCCGTATACCTTCCAGCGCAGTGATTCAATCGAAACGAAATTTTAGTTGGGTTTAACTTAACGTGAAGCAGATTTGGTATAGACGAATATTTTGCTTTGCTGCTGACACAGGGTAACCAGCATTAGCCATTTTCATAAGTATTGCACCAACAGATGCTTCAAATTACGTACTCATATGCTAAGCATTTGCGATAAAAATAAGAAACCAATTTTTAAATTTTCCGAGTTTTGAACATTTTTCGGATGGCAGCCTCAAACAACGTTTAACCGCTGAAACTTTCGATGAAATCCTGCGATGAGGACGAAATTCAAAGGATAAGTTGATTTGAGTATGAGCTTGTTATGGTAAACTTATTGCTGCTTCGTTCGGAAAGTGTTGCCAGCACTGAACATTTTCATCATTTGTCTTATAGTTGAGTTTTGTTGCTTTGGATAAGGAATGGTTGATATGATTCTACAAAACAGTGTATTACGTCTTTCCACACTTTTTTGTCACTCAAAGACAATTTCTTGGAAAATTAGTTTTCTAGCGGTTCTGATGCGCTAGACTTTTTTAATTTATGCGCGATCGACTTCGAAAGTGGGTTAAATTAAAAACAAATAAAAATTTAATTAAGGTCTTTATTGATATTAATATATTAAATACATTGTATTTACTACTTTGTGCAATGTACTTTATTAATAAATATTTTGGATTAATTTTTGATATATATGCATGACAATGCAAAATAATATGCGAATTCGGGTGTCGGATGGCAAGAGCCCGTCTAATTTGATGCCTAAGCCGGGATACAGAGGATAATACGGCTGGTCTTTTATATTCCTCTTACTCGTGGGACCAAAATTGAAGGTACTATAAAAAACAAAAAGGAGGGGGCTGCCTTAAGTGCCCCAAATCTAAAGGCCCCAGAGCCTTCCATCAGTGGAGCTGCAGTGCTCCCCAGTGAATCCTCAAAGGAATTAAAGGAACATATGAAGCCCAAAGCCCAAGAGGATTCCAAGCAACAAAGGCACAAGAAGGGCAAAAGCAAGAGGAGAGTCGAATATAGCTCCACACCAAAAAACAAAGGTGGACCAGGCGGAGATCAAACATCTCAGCCAGCTTCACAAAAAGGGAGAGGCAAACCGGAAGAAGTAAAGGCAGCAGAGGCTCCCGCAGCCTCCCCCTCTACGTCTGACGGTGGATCCTCGATGCAAATCGTGCAGGAGCTCTCGCGCAGTATGGAAGCACTTAACATGACTTCGCAGGAGGCATCGAAAGATACTCCAAAAAAGAAGAACATGAGCGGTGCGGCCAGAAAGCGCATGAAGTTCTTCATACGAAAAGGTATGTCTACAGAAGAGGCTAGGGAAAAGGCCCTCCTAACAAAGGCCCCAGAGGCCAATAGGAAAAGGCCTAGACCCAAGGATGGCACTCCTGAAGACAATCACCCAAAGAAAATTAGGGGCACCGACGTGGCCCCAAAACACTGTGAACCCAGCAAAAGGCAACGACAAGTAACTTACAGCGGAGCCTTGCAGGGTGTAAAAATGGCGGTCATGATGAAAGACTTTCTCCAGGGACTTCTCACGACCGACCAAATGGACCAAATACAAAATGCCCTGGAGGAGCGGATACTGGCCGAGGTAGGAAGAGGCGTTGCCCCTCACTTCCTCAGCATCACCTACAAAGTAGGTTACGTGTCCCTCCACTGTAAGGACAAACCAACGGCGGAGTGGATAAGGGCGGAAGCCCAGAATATAAAGCCGTGGGAAGGAGCTAACTTATGGGCCACGGAGGAATCCCTGATTCCTAATCCTAAGACCCTTGTTGGCTATTTCCCAAATGCAGCGGATCTGCCTACGGAGAGGATCCTGGCCTTCGTAGAACGCCAGAATGAGGACCTCAATGTCAGGTCCTGGAGAGCCTTCTTCAGGGAAAATAAAGGCAAGTGCGCCATGCTTGTAGTAGCGGCGGACCAGGCCTCTGCTACCAAAATAGCAGACGGAGACGGCAACATTAGCTTTCGCTTCGGGCAAGTTAAGTTGAACGTCAAAAAGTCAGGCGGGAAAACACCGGAGCCTGTGGTCACTCCAACCACCAATACGGAGGGCAGTGGAACCGGCATGGAGGCAACATCAGGTCCCAGCGGTTCCCAACTAAGCGCAAAAAGGGAATGAGGTGTCTACAGGTGAACCTGCATCATGCCAAAGCTGCCTCGGCGGAAGTAAGCAGCAGGTTTGCCTCGGGCACCTATAAATTGGGGCTAATACAAGAGCCCTGGGTAAATAAAGGCAGAATAAATGGCCTGAACACAAAAAATAGTAAGTTAATTTGGGCCGCAGGGGAAGAAAACCCGAGGGCGGCGATAATAATTAACACAAATATTAACTTTCTTCTGATTCCAGAATACACAAATAGGGACACAGTGGCGGTCCAAGTTCAGGTCCCCATCGAAGGAGGATTAGTAGAGGCGGTATTTGCCTCAGCATACTTCCCAGGGGATGAGGATCAAGTCCCAGGTAACAATATCAAAGGACTCGTTAGCCACTGCAGAAGGAAGAACAAAATGTTGATTATTGGATGCGACGCCAACGCTCACCATACAGCATGGGGGAGTAGTGACGTCAATACTAGAGGTGAGTTACTTTTAGACTCCCTCCTGAACAGCAATTTGTCTGTAGCAAATAAGGGCAAAACGCCAACTTTCGTGACAGCCAACAGGCAAGAGGTACTAGACCTTACGTTAGTGTCAAACAATGCAGCGCATTTAGTGAAGAAGTGGAATGTCCTAGAAGTCGCTTCTTTCTCTGATCATAGGCATATAAACTTCGAGCTAGGAAAAGATACTGTAAAAGGGGTAAAGTACAGGCAACCAAAGTGTACGAACTGGGAAGGCTATCAAAACAGCCTTACAGCGGGACTTTACGGCCTGCACCCGAGTTTCAGTACGAGGACAGAACTGGAGGACACTGTGGACAATGTCACCAGAATAATCCTCGAGTCATACCACGATAACTGCCCTGAGAAAACCAGTGCCTCCAAGACAAGGGTGCCATGGTGGAATAGGGAGCTAGAAAAACTCAGAAGAGCCGCAAGAACGGAGTTCAACCGAGCTAAAACTACATCAAACTGGGAGGCCTATAAAAAGAAACTCTCAGAATACAACAAAGAGCTAAGGAAATCCAAAAGGAAGGCCTGGAGTGCCTTCTGTGAAAGTCTCAATAGTATCCCAGAGACTGCCAGGATCCAGAAAGCTCTATCCAAAGGCCATCAAGGCCATATAGGACTACTAAGAACTCCAGATGGAGGGATGACGACCACCTTTGACGATACACTGGAAGTGCTACTTAGAACACACTTTCCGGGGTGTGAAATAAGCAATGAGGCTGAGGAAGAAGAGGACAGTCCTGATCGGATACGTCACTCACCTCCTCTGCTCAAACAAATCATCACGTATGAAAAGGTTGAATATGCGATAAACTCCTTCAAACCCTTTAAATCACCAGGACCAGACGGAATTTACCCAGCTCTGCTACAAAGAGCAACAGGGAAACTAAAAACCATTCTGGTACACATATTTAGAGCGAGCTTGCAACTCAGCTATATACCAAAATTGTGGAGACTGGCGCGGGTTGTGTTCATCCCTAAAGGGGGCAACAAACCGGCCGACCTGCCAAAATCATACAGGCCAATTAGCCTCACATCTTTTATATTGAAGACCATGGAAAAACTGATTGACCTATACATAAGGAATGATCTTTTGACAAAGATGCCACTTCACAAATTGCAATTTGCTTACCAAAAAGGCAAATCAACTATATCAGCTACACATAAGCTGATACAAATAATAGAAAAGGCATTGGAATGCAAGGAAGTCGCACTATGTGCTTTCATGGACATAGAGGGAGCCTTTGACAATGCAAGACATGACTCGCTACACGTCGCTCCCCAGAGGAGGGATACTCCTCAAGAAGTAGTGGAATGGGCGAGCAAAATACTAAGGAATCGAAGTGTGGTTGCGGAGCTGGGGGAAGCGAAGCTAAGGGTGGATACTAGGAGGGGATGCCCACAGGGAGGAGTATTATCCCCCCTGTTATGGTCCCTACTAGTTGATGACCTTCTCGTGACCCTCAATAGTAAGGGCCTAACTGCTCTCGGCTACGCGGACGACATTACGGTAATAATAAGAGGCTCACACATGGACACCGTGAGGTCCAGAATGCAAAAAGCCTTAAATGAAACAACCCAATGGTGCGAAAGAGAGGGTTTATCCATCAATCCTCAAAAAACTAGCATAATACCATTCACCAGGAAAAGGAAAATCGAAATAGGAGCCCTAAATATTAGGGGTACAGTCGTATGTCTGCAGGAAGAGGTAAAATATCTAGGAATACACCTAGATAGGAAACTCACCTGGGACAATCATCTAAACAAAACGACAATGAAGGCCACTAAGGCACTCTGGGCGACAAAACAAATGCTTGGGCACAATTGGGGACTATCTCCAAAGCAGACCCTATGGGCATACAAACAAATGGTGAGACCTATCCTCCTATATGGAGCAGCAGTGTGGTGGAAGAAAACCATATAAAAAACCGCTATAAATAGGCTCAACAAGCTTCAAAGGATGGCCTGCCTGCTGATTACAGGAGCAATGAGCTCCACTCCAACAGCAGGAATGGAGGCCCTTCTAAACCTTGAACCGCTGCACCTCAAAATTCAGGAGGAAGCAGCGAGACAAGCCATTAGCCTACAACAAGCCTACAGGTATAAATCAGGGGACCTCAAAGGCCACCTAAAAATCCTGGAGGATGTCAGGCCCATAATGGAAATGTTAAATCTCAGCGACCAAATAAAAACTGAGACAGCATTCGAGAAGAGGTTCAAGGTCACAATTCCATCAAGGGACAAATGGAAGGATGGACCACCTCCCTCGTACAAAGGAGCGCAAATGTGGTATACGGATGGTTCAAAGATGGATTGTGGAGTAGGAGCAGGGATCGTAGGTCCCAAGTGCAAAATGCATTTTCCTCTCCCAAAAGAAGCCACGATCTATCAAGCGGAACTATCTGCCATATTAAGAGCCTCACAAACAATAAAAATAAGGAATACAAAAAGGGTCAGAATAAAAATCCTATCGGATAGTCAAGCGGCTCTCATGGCTATCAATCGCGATCAAATAAATTCGGCTATTCTCCTAGAAGTGAGAGAGGCCCTTAATGAAATAGGGGCACAGAACAGCCTCGAGTTGATATGGATCTCCGGCCATGAGGGGCACCGAGGAAACGAGGAAGCTGATACCAGAGCCAAAAAAGGAGCAGAAATGCCCTTCATAGGTCCTTCTCCGTACTGGGGCTTTACAAAAGCAGATACGGAAAAGGAAATTAAAGCATGGAGCAAAAAGAAGATCGAAGACTACTGGCTTAATATTGAGGGTTTAAAACACTCAAAAAAATACCTTGGCTTCGATAATAAAAGAGCAAAAGAAGCAGTGGCTCTCTGCAAAAGTGGCATAAGAGCCCTATGCGGAGCATTGACAGGACACCTTCCATGCAAAAAGTACCTCCGCAGGATAGGTGAGGAGCACGATGACCGCTGCAGATACTGTGGGGAAACGACAGAGTGTGTAGAACATCTGCTCACAGTCTGACCAGCACTAGCGAGAAGAAGATTCGAGCTACTTGGCTCTGCTCTTCCTTCCACCAGGGACATCACAAATTTCCCGTCAAGGAACATATCCAGGTTCATCAGAAGCCTGGACATCCTATAGGACATAACGCAAAGGAGGCACAATAGACCCAGGAGGTCGCAGTGCTAGGGTCCCTCTGCACCCACTCCAGGCCATCATCATCATCATCATGACAATGCATTTCCTCAAAAAGTATTGTAGAGTTAGGCTTGTAAGCACTGATGCACAATTGAATAAATGCCATTAATTGATCATCAGTCAGAGAAATCCTAAATTGTGATTTGATGTTTTTCATTGGAGAAAACGTTGCTCCACATAGATAAGTGGAAGCAAAAATATGCAAATATCCTTATTGCCACCAATCCCAACAATGGATATTTTTTATGGTAATAAAACCCAAAAATTATTTTCATTTGCACGTGCTATTGCTAAAATTTCTAACTCTAGATCCGATGAATTCAATTGTAAAGAATCAGCTAGATTTGATTAAATATCCTCGTTTTCTAAATTTCCAAGAGGAAATGAAATAAATTCAAATATCGGTTGAAGGTTGTTGAGATTTGCAAATTGTGTCTCGAATTCTTGATTAAAATTTGCCAATTCAGGACAAAGCATTTCAATAGTACATTCACCAGTAGGTTAAGTTAGGTTGTACTGGTTGGCACAAGGCCACACACAGACCTATTGGTCCATAGTGATACCAGATAAATGGGCCAGGAGAAAAAAAAAATCGGTCCAAGCGGCCATCGAAGGCCCCGGACTTTTTCGCAAACTGAATGATGTCTTTCAGCTTTTGCATTTTACATTCACCAGTAAATTTAATATGTTTTTCGAAATATGGAAAATATTTAAAAGTTTTGCCGATTTAATTGTGAAGCGAAAAGTTTTAATTTGACGTTAAACTCATTTACGGAGCTCAACGAGTCAACAATAGTTTTCCCTTTTCCTTGTAATTGTAAATTAAGCGAGTTGTAACGGCCCATAAAATCCGTAAGATATGGTAATATCTTTACCCATACTGGATCTTCCAATTGGTCATATTTTTCTCTCAATGTGTACAAAAATTTCAGGCCAAAGATTTAGAAATCTTTGCAAAAAGCTTCTTCAGCTGAGCCACCTAAAGCTTAGTACTCTCTTCGATTTCACGTTAAATTTTCATGCAAATTTTCACGTGAGCTTTGTTTAGCTTGAAAATAAGCAAGAGTTATACTCATTTTTAAGCGTGAAAAAATGCTTGGAAGATGATTTCGCTTTGAAAATACAAATGGCTTTGAAACATGTCTCCAATGATTTCACGCCAATATAGTATGTGCAGTTCATTCCTTCCCAGTGCACACTTTTCCATCTGCCCGGGAGTGTGGTAGATAAGTTTGTTTACATGTTTTTTTTTCATGCGCTTCTTAAACATAGAAAAACCAACTCACAAACATTCTAAGTTGTAATCAAAATCGGATAGTATCAACATGCCGTTGAGAAAGAGGATGTTGTTTGTAGCAAATGTTTAGATCAATATATCTCAAAAACGGTTATGGTTACAAGAAAAAGTTGTCAATCTATTTTGTTGAACATTTTTTAAGCTACAAATTCGTCATATATTGTTTTTCTGAAGACGTGACCGTTACTGAGATATTTAGGAAAGGTCACGTTTGGTGACCTTCGACTCCGCATAAAAAGTAACGCAGCACTCGGATCGATGGGAACTTTTGACATTTTGTTCAACACGCCAGTACCAAAGTTCACACCAAAATTCAGCTTTCCCCAATTTTTTCCGAAGCACCATGTTAAATTTCCTCGGACTATGAATATACACAGTGACTTTACTAGCAAAAAATGTAGCCAACTTGTCAAATCAACTATACATTAATTGCTTTGCAGTTGTAAGCAAAATGCTTCATTTCTCTCTGCTGTTTTCATTTCGTTATACTCTTTGTTTTGAGGTGCGTATGCATACAGTAGAATGAGTAGAATGGAATAGAAGCATTGCTTGGGAATTAGTCATGTATATTGTAAAATAGATACCTACGTTTTTAATTTTAAATTCATGTTTCATCGTCTACAACATTTTTAGTACACATTTTAAATTAACCTAGTAAATTAGTTAAAATGTCTGTGATCGACTGCCGAACTGTTCGCGATCGACCGGTCGATCGCAATCGACCGTTTGCCCACCCCTGATCTATATGAAGAATATACCGAAGAACAAAATCAATTGTATTATTTTCCTGTTAGGTACCTTCCATATTGATGCATGTAGTAGACCATTGCTACACAAATAAATTATAAAAGTTTTTTAGTGTCTTTTATGCACAACCCAATACACAAGGTGTCAGGCTGGTTTGACGAATTCGCAATGACACCATTTTCTAACCTTAAAGTATTTTCGAAAATCGGACAAAGTTTAATTACTTCTCTTTTTTATACTTTGGTGATATGTACTAGCAAGCTATCGTTTTTGTACTCAAAGAAATGAAATTGCTAAATTTTACACTTTGATTTTTAGGTCTATTCGCCTTAGGAAATTTCTTGACAGCTCATTGTAAAACTGCTATTTACTTTACGAACTTCACAACGAATACAAGTATTTTATCAAAGAACTTATTTGCTAAGATGCGTTGAACTTCAAAGTTCAAGCCGATTAGTCTAAAATCGTTGAGCTGGATTACAACGAGATGCATATTGGGCGACACAAGGACAGAAGGACGCTCAAGTGAAATCCTTTAAATGATCAGCAACATGCGTATTTGCGAAGTAAATCATGCTAGTCGGCTATAAATTCTCTGGTTTACAAAGTTGAGGGAGATGCTTTTGAAGTTTTCAATTCGAATATAAGTGGGCATTGAGACCATTAAGTAACCATTGTGATACTGTGAAAATTTATTGAATTCAGAGAGGCTGAAATCGAGTGCTATTTGAAAATAGAGGCGACAAATGGTTGTCCAGAATTAAGTGACCTATTGTCGTTTCTGTGGAACATGTTTTTTGACTCTCTGCTGAAGGACCAGTTTCCAGACCAGGAACAGTTTCAAGGTCTTGCTTGTGCTGATGACGCAGCCGCAATAAGAATCCGAAAAATATGTGTGGAAGTACCAACATGCATTGGATTTAATTGACAGTTGGTGCACCAGACTCGGTCTTTCAGTGTCAATTACCGGGACGAAAACGAGATTACCGATGCTACTACGAAAGAAAGCTCGACGCTTCCACTTCAGAGGACAGAATTCACCATCTTTCGGGTGATAAACATAATAAATAAGCAAAAAATCACTTGATAGTGGTAGAAAATTATGGGGGCCTGGAAAAAACAGGGGGGCTTGGCAAACCCGAAGAAAATCATGACAACGTTAAAAAAAAGCAAACAATCTTGGTATTACGGAATAAAATCACTAGATCGTCATAAAAAGTTATAGGAGCACACTTCATAAAGTCAAGGAGGTCTAGAAAATCCCGGCAGTTTAGAAATATATCTAAGACCGTTAAAAAAAGTACGAGTGTCTAGAAACAATCAGGGAACTCTAGGAAAAAATCATTAGATTGTAAACAATTGTAAAAAAAATGCGTAAAAAATTGTAAAAATGTAGAAGCAATTAGGAAGGCATAGAAAATCCCAGCAGCGTAGAAAGAGATCTAAGAGCATTGAACTTACCCACAAGGAGAGATGGCTGCCTCCTGATGTGGCCAGGCACATGAAGAAAATCCTCAGAGAGCCTAACTATATAACCGCAGGTTTCTTCTTTCATAAGAGAAGGAAAAATGTTTGAGCCATGGTTAGCATACTGACTGTTAAATTAGAGAAATGCATGGCAACGTACTCGGAAGGATTGCAAGAAATTGAGTTCCTCGCAAACTAAACATTTGAGACTTGTTGATCAGATCAGACAAAGACAATCATCTAAAGAGACGATTTACCAATTATGTACCTTAAATAAAAATACCTATAATTGATGAACTCTGTCGTGAAAATATAGTAAAATATACTAGTACTTATTTTGTAAGGGATATGTAAATCGATAGACACTGAAGAAGAGGGCAGAATCAATGCTAGTTGATCACCCGTGTTATGTTGTCAGTCGCCTTTATATTTGATGATTTGCTTAGGTATTCCTTCGCTTGTTGCACTTAGGCTATTAAATTGCATGAACGATTTTTTAGATGATTGGTGGTGGCAGCTCTCGCCCAACGAGATCTCTAACTACTCGCCTTCTTCGTTGTTTAACAGCTCATCGAAGTACTCAAATCATCATCTTAGCACTCTTAACTGAGATCCTATGAAATCGGAAATACGATTCTTCCTTTTATCCTTGTATGTTGACTAGCAAAGTGCCAACAATCTCATCCTGCTCACTTGTTGGTTGAAAATCTTAGCCTACTGCAAAGGCTCGCTGTACTGCTGGTGTTCAAGGAGCAGCTTTCCCTCCAAGGCTATCTGTTCGATTCGTTAAATCTGTTTCTCCACTCCTCAAAAATTGTAATAAGGCCCTACGACTGATTGCGTCCTTTTATTTTAACATTGCACCAACAAAACAGTGGTTCGAAATAATATTTTCTCGCCGATATGTTCCAACATACAACAGTTTACTATAGAGACCATGATCAAAGAATGCTTCGTCTATTTTGTTGAGAGACAGTTCGTTTTTTTTTTGTTTTGTGTTGTTCAGTTTGTTTTTGCATGACTATTTCCTGGGCCTCTGCTAAGTGGATGATCCTTAATTAATTATCATTGGTATTCTCGTGCAAGCTATAAGAGTCAACATATTACCTGCATATGAAATCCTATTTTACTGTTAAAACCGCCCAGTACGATTTTGAAATCGTATCTAGGACAGGTATCGACAGCTCGCGTTATCACTTGCAAAAAGGTGTCGATTTCACTAGTAGTAGACTCCTTTGTAAGGGTATAAACCTTTCACTTATCACTGTGAAGCCAATAATTATAGGGTCAATTTTTTGCTGACAGTAAAATCTGTACCGAACATGTGATGCTTATGATGGCAACCGTAGTAGATGCTATATTTCTTCTTCTCCAAAATGCCAGTTCCTTTCTATTATTTTTCTTGCAGGGTTAGCACGATATTTAAAGATGGTATCGACAAGCTGCCTTGCAGTATTCGATCTATACTGCAAGCGTACGTTCAACGAGATAATACGCAAATTCTTTCCTATTTTTCGTAACTGTGTCCGTTGCCGTTGAATCAGTCCTCTAATATAACTCTGCTGCTCTTGAACGATTTTTTTTAAATTTTACGAGATAGGTTGATTGACACTACGCTCAACGCACGCGGATTCTACCGTTTTTAATGGTCTTGCTATTATATAAGTACAAATTAATTGAACACTAATGATAGTCTCAATACATTTTTTTTTAAGTATTTATATCTGTTGAACGATACAATCAAATAAACCAACCTGCGCAATAGTCCAAAGCCTTAACTCAGCGTTTCAAATGTTCCACTTTAATTATACTGTTGATATGTTCAAGTGTCAGCTTAAACGACCGAATGATTGTTTTTCATAATTTCATATATGTACATATTTTCTGTAGTAATCATTTCGTTGATGAAATTGTAAATAAATAAATAAAAAAAAAGAATTTGATTGAAACGTCTTAATTTTGTCATTTGTTTCATAACAATTTGGCGAAAATTTTTGCATAATTCTTGAAAATCTAATCACATTATCCTCACATATTTATTTTTGTTAGCTGTTTCCTCTTATATGATTGACTTTGATTGACCATTTATTTTGTTGTTATCAATGAATAAATGCATATCGGTCATTCAGTTGCTGCTTATCTTTAATTGACTCGCATGAAACACAATACATTTTTTGTTGAAGCATTTGCTGAATTCACTGTCAATTGCTTTATAATAATCTATAAAGATACTAACATAGTGGTAATAAATGGGATATGGTCCAATATGCTACGCGCAAATACTATATGAATGCATGTAGATTTTTTTTTCTTATGGAGAGTTACAGGTTTTATTTTCGAAAACATACATGATTTAACATGATCTATGATTTCACATCATAACTCAGCCTGCTAGCTGTCGAATCGAATATCATTATGAGCAGTGGCTGCCTAGAAAAGTATCAAGACTTTGCAGCCGAGGGTAAAAACATTGAGGAAACTACACGAAGTATCCAATTATAGATATCAGACAATGTTTAAAGTATAGATTGTTTTATTTAAAATGATGCATTTGATTATTAAACAATCAAAGTTCTATTCTACCACTTTAGCTTCTTCTGAGTTTGATGTGCTTAATATACGTCAGTTGTTTGTTTATGAAGTGCTTAAATACGTTTACTTGCATCTCAATAACTTCGAAATTCAGCGCTTTTTTTATCTTACTCGTTCACAAGTCAAGAGACCTCTAGCTCTACAAAGTTATAAGAAGACCAGAACGTCAAGGCATGCATGTAATTTAGGTCCAAAATTATATAATCAAGTACCAACTGAAATTAAAGAATCAATCAATGTATCACATTACAGGAAAGTCCTAAAAAAGTATATTGTTGATAGTCCTTGTTCAGTGTTTATTATTTAAAAATTAAGTTTCATAATGCAACTTATGAGTATGAGTTATACATAGAATAATTAGATAGTTTGTATACATATTAATTATGTTCAATTGTATTATTATAAAGCTATAGCTATAACTGTTCAAATAACGCCGCCCCACTCACAAGTTTGTCTTATGTGGGCTGTGAGCTTTCAATTTTAAAAAGAAATTCTGTTTATTTAAGATTAACTTGTAAGCTATAATGATTGAATAAATAAATAACTAAATAAATAAATAAATAGATTATGTTGCTAAATAACAATGGAAGATTCTCAAAAACCTTCGGTAGCCTGCTAACTATAACTAAATTACTACTTACTACTTTTACTAGTTAACTACTTAAAACTAGGATTGGGTGAAAACACAGGAAGTAAAGGATGTTACTAGTGGGTAAATCAATTTCCGACAATTTTGCAATAACTTCTGTAGGTTTTTTGTTAACGGAATGATTTCTGTATTTGATTGTGCTAATTCGTTGAAGTTGCCTTGTAGAAAAAAAGCGCGTTCAGTTTATTTTGTTGTAATTTCTAGGATATTGATAGTAGGGTTCGGGAGGAGGCGCAGAGTGCGCCTTTAGGAACAGAAAATAGTTTGGATTTTCTCTTTATTGATTTTAATTTTCTATTGGCTATAGAATGTATATTCTATATAGGCTATAGAATTCGGCTAAGAACGACACCCTCAGGTACTTTAGCAGGAACGAGACAATATGAAGAAAACATTTTCACCAATAAAATATTTTATTCGTCAAGAAGGATTTAATAATTTTTATGAGACTAGTAGGAAACGCTTGCTTGGAGAGCTTGAAAGTCGGAGTCAGGGGTTTTTCTATGTCGAGGGCAATTAGATCGGTAAACTTTTTGTTTCCAAATCCCCTTTGAATATGCCTGTAGACTCTATGCAGCTGATAATTTGTTGAGAGGCCCAGTGAGAATCCAAACTGATAAACTGGAACGACTTTGTTAATTGATATCACCTCCTGGAGTC
This sequence comes from Nemotelus nigrinus, assembly GCA_947369275.1. NCBI lineage: Eukaryota > Metazoa > Arthropoda > Insecta > Diptera > Stratiomyidae > Nemotelus > Nemotelus nigrinus. The sequence goes on along the minus strand of OX376372.1, from coordinate 158,855,664 downwards.
TAAATAGAATTATTTTCTCAAAAATTTTACTTAGCGATGGAAGCAAACTAATCGGCCTATAGCTGCTTCGCTCGTTAGGAATTTTTTCAATTTTAGAGGGAGGAAAGATTACTACTCTGTTCCAGGCGGACAGAAAAAAATCCGATTTTAAGGTAGGAATTGAAAATAGAGCATAAGTGAACAATTGCTTCTTTAGGTAAGTTTTCGAAAAGTTGGAGATTGTTTATTTTTAAGTTTTTTGAGAATGCGCTTCACTTCAAATTGCGAGCATAGATGGTGGACGTGTCTTCGTCTTGGTTACTTGATAGGGCATAATAAAAATTTTCTACTTCAGATACCAAAATAGGGTCGACAGAGAATCGTCAGAATGGTAATCTTGTAGGAAGAAGTCCGCTAACTTGTTTGCTTTTTCCTGGTCAGCGTATGCTGCTCTTCTGCTAGTTGAGTCATTGAGAGGAAGAATAGAAGCATGTTCTCTCTTAAGAGCTCTACGTAGTTTCAATGCTATTGAACATTTTTTTACTTGGGTTTATATTACTTCATTCCGCCTACGTTTTTTTAGGGCAGCGAAACTTCTCCTGATTTGCTCAGTGAGATGATTAACTTAAATTTTGATTTTCAATTTCCAATTTTCAGTTTGTTTTCAGCCTTTGCGGACAAGATATTATTGTAAATTTATACTATTTGGAACTTGATTTTCTCGAGAATTCAAATTAATATGCTGAAATTTATTTATTAATACATATAATAGTCTTGCATATCGAAACACTGTAACGGTCTTGGATTGGATATCGAGAAGGCTTTCCACACGAAGATCTTTTATGTAAATTTCTAGAAGAAGTTATTCGATTTGTCCCAAGTTTGCTTAACAACAGACAGTTATGTGTCAGCGTCAACGGGGAAAATTCACTTCGAGAATCCACGACAAAATTCTGTTACTGAACCTATTTTCACCACTGACCTTCCAGTTTGATTTGAAATTTTTTGAATTTTTCAAGGAATTCAAGAGAAACAAATCATACTTTTGTGCGGAACTTTCAGTTTTACATTGCGTACCTTTAAAATAGATATGCTTGAATACTGGTAGACTCTACAGCCCGGTAACTAATGAACTCTGTCCTATAACAAGACGTGGGAGTTAAGCCTCTTAAGGGCCTAGTTGGTTGAATAATTTGCAGGATTTTATACACCGCCTAACAAAAGTGAAAACGGACTGAAGCGGGAACACATTGAAAAATTGGCCTATGAGCAATTTGAAGTTATTTTCACTGCGCAAAGAATATATAAATTATGGTTTCAACTTGCTTACAACTCGCTATTTGAAACCTGATATGCAGGAAAAAAATGAAAAATTTAGAAGCATTGGAAGTAGACGAGCTGGCAATGGAAAAAGAGCATAGAGGAAAGTCACAGTGCTGGAAAGGGCAAAGAAACGTGTTACGCCTTCAAATGACAATCTTCTTGGTCACTAGTAATCAATAAGGAAATTGTAGTAACGCAGCGAACCGACTGACTCTTCATTCATCGGCCGCACCGAAAACAGCAGGACTAAATGATTAAACTAAGAAATAATTGAGCATAGTCGAAAAGCTATACGTTTCCTACACAGGACTCTTAAATCGATGGATGTTCATTCTGAGCTAGTGGCACAGAACTCTGACCTGGTAGATTTTAATGCAATATCGAACTTCCTTATGGCGTAGTTAGAGCCTTCCCAGGAGCTAGCTGCTGCATTTGGAATATAGTCCATTCTCTGGTAGAAGGCTACTTGTGAAAAAGCTCGATATAAGAAAAGGCTGCCAAGTTTAAGTTGTCAAAATTTCGGACATGTGGCAGGCAACTGTACCATCGCCAAGTAGAGTGCTAAGAAACAATGCGGCGACTGTGAAAAAAGAAACTCGCTCAGCAAGCATGGGTCAGTTGTGGTCTAAATGGTTGCCCAGCCAACTATCGTGTATTTGAGACATAAAAAGAAATAGTGGCCAGAATCGAGCTGTACAATATTAATCACGACAAAGGTTAAAAAGAGCAAAAGCAGTTTGTGTGAGAGATTGTCTTTAACTGCAGGTGAAATGGCAAACGTACAGACGGCAGGAGATACTGCTTCTCCATGCTCTTCTTCAGCTTGCGTCAACCCCGAACTGATAAACGATTTCATCAGCAAATTATTGGCAGAAGAAACTGATGCAAAGGGGCAGGTTATCTTTTTTAAGCTGCTGCCTACTCCTCTGTAGAGAGTTTGTTGACGTGGCCAGCCAGATCCAATAGCGGTTCGCTCTTTTCGATAGCACCTGGCTCCTTTCATGCACAAATGGTCAGAACAACTGACCAAACGCGAACCTCTGTTGAGCCCATAGATATGAAAGAATATGGATACTAAATGGCTATCCGTGTATTCATACGTGAGTGTGCATTTTTTAATACACGCACAACATTGCTCTCTCACAAAAATTCCGCTCAGTGCGCCCCTTTCTACCGCACTCACAACCGAAAAGCCTTAGTGCTGTGTCTTAATTCTGTGAACACTAGATCGGAGTAAAAGCGTGCAACGGGCAACACGGAAAGAAACGTCAATGTCAGTTTGATTTGTGTCGTGGACTGAGAGAATTGACTTTCAGTCAAAATTTTTCAAATAAAATTTGGAAATTTTTCGGCGGATTTGGTGGAAACGTACATCTAGGTTTGTGCGCATTCATTTGTGTCGGTTTCGCGAGTAAAATTAATGAAAAAAATTATGAAATAGTCTGATAATGAAGTGCCACGCTCCAGGCTGCAAAAATAGCTACCGAAGTGCTTCGCAGGGGATATCGTATTTCGGGTAAGTAAAATAAACCTTTGGCAACAATTTCGTATAGTTTTTGTGTGAAATCATAATGAATTTCATTAACAAAAAGCATTTTAATCTCCACTCGCCGGTTCGGAGAAAGAAATGTCAAACGACGTTCAAAATGGCGATCTCTCGTGGTTTTTCACATGAGCGTTACCATATGAACTGTGCAGGGACACACCAGTACTTCGTTCTCACACCAGTAAGCAAAAAGTCGAAAATTCACACATTTCTATCGGTCGATTTCTAATCCATTCTCTCTTATATCTGTGGTTGAGCCCCAGTAAGTTCGATGTAGTTCATCGAAGTCAAGTTTGTTGCACGATTTCGGAGTTATCAATCTCATATTCAATATATATTCACTTAGCGATGATGAAATGGGTTAGAGACACCCAAAAACGGGAAAATGCGTCGTTTTCTGTCAAAAGCACTAGAAAGTTAAGTAGATTGCATACCAAGAACTCAATGAATTTTACGGTACTCTACGTTAATCAACACGCGCATCTGCCAGATCAGTTCAAATGGCACTACATAAGTGGCCAGTACAAAAGCAAAATCCTTACAGCAAAGAAATTCAATTTAGAAGCCTTTCCTTTCAACAATGCCATTGTTGCGAGTACCATCGATATTTTGGTTTAATGATGGGTGAATAAAGCCTTAATAGCTTAGGCACTTGACTTACTTAAAAATAGGCAAATAGAAGTCACTTTTATGCGGGATAAGGTAGAGAAAATAGCTGACACGGGAAATTCAGAAGGATGGTCTATATTGCGCCTTTTCTGGATCCAGATTATCAATGAGATACTGGCGAGTTTACACGTCATTGGTTTTAAGGGGGTGGTGCATGCCTACGAGATTGTGGTATTTTTGAAGGGTGCGATCGCACAAACTCTATCGGATCTTAGAATTTGCGCAGGAGCAGATTCAAATTTGGGACAGGAAATCCGGTTTAGGGTAAACCTAAAAAAAAACTGAAAAAGGAAACACAATGTACCAGCTATCACCACACCCACTCTCACCGAGATAACATTAAAACTTGTTGATATTGTTAAATATTTGGGCTTTATATTAAACAGGCCAATGGGAAAATAATTGGGAAAGCTTACGGAGCCCTTTTCCATCTGATCTGTCCACTCTAACGATGCGGGTTCAAACCCCGCGTAGATTACTATAGCTGCACATGTTTAATTGGTGTAAATTTGGTGTAAGGGTCGATCGTGCACTCAAAAGCTGCAGGGAGCAAGACCAATGCCATAAAACAAACAATCGGTTTATCCTCAGAACACATGCTAGCAGCAACACACGCTTAAAGTTCAGAGAAGTGGTACTGTTCAAATCAGTTGGCCAAACAAACCATAAAAGTAAAATAATACACCTTGACAGGAAGTCCCAGGTCAAGATGCCCACAAAAAAATACTGGAAGATAATGGGAGACATTAGCTCTAGTTCGGACTAAGTTGAGTTGAAAATGCCAAGAAGAACAGTTGACTAAAATGTTAAAAAAATTCCACACTAGTGGAAGTGTTCAGAATTCAACTCGTAGCGGACGGCCCTGGATCACCTCTTCAGTTGATGATACAATGATTGTGGGGACTAACAAACGCATTAGACGCCTTACTGCACCAGAAATTACAGCACAAGTAACTGTGGAGAGGCCCTGATTGCTTCAACGATCAAACGCAAACTTCAAGGAGCAGGTCTTCATGGTCGAATAGCTATTAAAAAACCATTGTTACTTGACAAAAATAAGAAGAAGCGACTGGAATAGGCTAAGCAACACAAACATTGAACATTTCAGGATTGGGAAATAATTCTGTGGAGTGACGAGTCCAAGTTTGAAGTTTTCAGCTTGAGACGAAGAGTCTTTGTTTGCAGGTCAGCGGAGAGAGAACATCCTATCAATGTTTAGTGCCTTCGGTGAAACATCTTATGATATGGGGTTTTTTTGGTGGAGATAGAGCAAGTAAGATCTGCAGAATCCAGGGAATAATGAAGAAAGAACACTATCGGGACATTCGCGAAAACGAAATGTTGCCATCTGGACTGAAAGAAAAGTATTCATATTTCAGCATGAAAATGTCCCGAAGCACTGGTCGAAAACCTGCAGAGAGTATTTAAACCAGTTATCAACTGAGGAAGCTCTTAAAGTTATAGTTTGGCCAACACAGTCACCTAATCTCAACCCCATAGAGCTCTTATGGGATGAGCTGAACAGAAACGCCACAAAAGTCTTCCCTACACTGTTATGAAAATGACTAAAAAAAACACCGGCTGGTGTTCCATGGAGTCCAGCATTTTACAGGGTACTTTGACATCAAATTGGCGGTGAATATAATAAACACCGTTGGGGTAACTCAGAAATATTCCTCAGTGGTGAAAATGTGACATAAACGGATAATTTTTTCCTGGTCGAATGTTGCAAAGAAACACCTAAAAGCTCACTTATGACCTCATTCAGGATAATTTGAAGAAGAAAATCGATAGATGTACTTTCCATTACGCAAGATCTATTAAGATATACAAAAAGTAATCCCACGACAACCCTCGTACGGGTCTACGGGTTGAAGCCGGTAGAGAGCTTCATTACAATTTTTTTAATCATTGTGAATACGAGTGTGGAGTGATTACTTCCACGACTCACTTTACCCCTGATTTAAATCAGGTACCTAATCAGAGCTAGGTGAACTCAAAGCTTGGTGCGCGGACCCTCGTCCGAACCTGGATTCGAACCAGGGACCCCACACGCAAGAAGCCAGTGCTCTACCCACTACGCTACTCAAGCTTAAGATATACACCAAGATTTATTCCAGAAAGGTGTCAATATCATTAAATTTTATTAACATATGAATAAACACGCAAAAGAAATTTATTTTGTGACGCTTTTATTACGAATAAGGGTGGGCGCATTGATGAGCCGTAGATTTAATAATAATTTTGCCATTTCGAAACTTTTTTATAAATATAATATGTACTCTTAATATACTTTAAATACTATTCATAAGAATTTGTTTTTATAACTTCCAATCGTTTGAAATAGTTAATTATTTGGGTGGGAAAATACTTTTGAGCGGTAGTGTATAAGCAACATTGAGATAAGTTAGAGAAAAGCTGGATAATATTTTACACGAAGAAAGGATAATATTATGCCTGAGTTATATGGTACATGAGAAGATCCAGAAGAGCAAAGTAGTATACCTGTATAGAATATAGGATTTTATCATGCAAAATACACCTCTCAAGCCTAGTAATGTATGTATAATTTGATATATAAATATCACTATTAAAGATCTTAAATACAGTTTAAAAAAATGGCCCGTAGGATGGAGTTAAATTGACCTGTAGAGTTTAAATCTGCCAAGATTAATAAGTATATTAGCATCTCAATGAATTGAAATGCACTAAACTCCACCTAATTTCGCGAAAACTTCGATAAATCATTCAAGCTACATTTTCGTAATTGCATGATTGACAAACCTTAATTTATAGAATTTACTTGTGGTGCGAATTCGTAAGTTTTGAATATACCGTTATTTATTAAACATAACGTTACGGATGTTGAGTTTATTTATTCCTCTTAAAAATAAATTTCTCACAACACAATTCTGTTCATTTTTAAATGAATCCGTTTGAAATCCGAACATACATTTTAATAGGTACAATATATCCAATCATCGATATATATTTCCCTAAACTAACTTCTCTAAAAACAAGATGAAGACATATGCTCAAACATATAAAACATAAGGTGTGTGAATTTGCGAAAAAAATCTTCAATTGAATTAAATCAACAATTATGGTATTCACGGTCAATAATCTGTCTATTGTATGATGTATGATTGTACAATTGATGTAGCACACATTTACTAGCAAGCCGCCTGTTCCGCTTTATACATTTAAGTACGAGTTCAACGCTGATAGAATAACTTGATAAAACCCCGTTTTCACTATCAACGAAATGTCAAGGAAATTCGATCCGATGATATCAAAATTACCGTTTATTGTGCATGATTGACAGGTGTGACATGCACTTTTCCAATTACATGTGAACATGTTTTTTAAACTGAATGTAAACAATAGTTCAAAAATAATAAGCGGAAATGGCCATGAGTTCACCATTATTATCTTGGTGTACTTTGAAATTATTGTTTCACTAATAAAGTAGATGCAGAGACAAAACTTCACTAGTATCTACTGTTTTCAGGATTTGAGATGAGACATTACAATTGCTGGATGGGCAAATAATAGCCATATGAAAACGAAAATCATTTCGGAAAACAAAATAAAAACATTTTACTCACAGTTTCACGATTTCTGACCTCGGACACTAAAAGCTGCCCACGTTTCTTATTGTTTCTCACCCCCGGATAAAAACCGCACCAAGTCACTGATTAGAGGTTCTTGAATTAACGTTTGCTTCGAGCGGCGCACTATCAATGAATTATAGTCTCGAAATCTGAATACGATGTCGTCGTCGGCGGTGGTGACTAGAAGACAGCGGACAATCACTTGAGAAAGCTATTCGTTCTGTGTCAGAGTTTGCACTGAGCAAAGAATTTGTAGTATGGCTCGTTTTTATTCATACGGCAAAAAAAAGTATTCAGGAGCGTCTTTTACTCTATCTAGCGAATAGTTTTTCGGGTGGGAGAGTTTTGGTGTCCAAATATTCAGTTTCCTTATCGACAGAATTGACGATGTTATGTCATCTATGCGTGACTTACAAGTTCTGGAAAGTATGTAAAAGATTGCATAGAATAATTAACTAAATTCTATTTGCACACGCTTCGGATTTTTCCAGTTTTTTAAAGTGAAAAACATCAGTCAAATTCAAACGCTATACAAAAATACTCCAAATGTAAAAAGATGCCTGTATCTATTACACACTACTAGCCTCATTGATGTTATTGTTAGTACAATTTTCCTGCTATAAGTAGGTTTATAAGGTTTTTATTGTTTTGCTAGCTGCGACTCCTAGATATCATTGCTTATAATATTTTTTATAACATTCAGTTCTTTCCTTTGCTTCCAACTCTGTCATCGATGTACATATGTATGCATACTTAGTTGACGACAAAAAGCCATCAAATTGACCCTTCGAGTGTCATCAAGATAAGCAGGCAGATGAACGATACCTTCTGTAATGATAGTTCAGACACTTCCGAAACTCCTACCTCTGATCGCTGCACGCAATAGATAGCTTGTACTAATTAAAAGGAAACTGTTTCTATTTACAGCGATAGCTAAAACAAATATATTAAACGACGCCAAGTTGTGCGCCATCGAATTGTCATACCACCTGCATATTTGCGAAGCGATACAACGTTTGTATTCTGCATTCATAAATCTGAGTTAAAGTCTGTGCCATCCAAATGAAAACAGTTACGTATTAATGTTATTCAAAGTTTCGGTTAAGTGAATATTTAGATAAAAGATCAAAACTAGATTTTGTTCAATATGTTGTTCAATTGGGCAATCCATGACTTTAAAAATTTGTTCAACAGTTGTGTGAAAAATTATCGAAATATTGGGAAAAGTCTCAAATTTTCATTTAATTCATAAGATTTATAAAAAGTTGCATTAATTTTACAATTAATTTGTATCCTCTGCCGCATCAAAGCTGATTGTTACAAAAGTTGAGTAATGTACATACATCCATAAAAAAATTGCGTAAAACTTCCAAAATAGTTGCTTCGGATAATGCAAACAAACCTAACACGCATAAGAATTAATCAACATTCAATATCCGTTCGTAAACAATGGCCATTAAAATTCATTCTCACTCCGTCGGTTCATTGTAATGTCTTGAATTTAATATGTTTGCGATTCTTATGCCAGCTTGTAGCAATGTATTGAATAAACTAATAATTTAGCTTCTGATGAATGATGATGGATTAGATGTAGAATTTAATGTTTGACGTTCATCTTCCATCGGAATAGATGTACATACATAGATATGTACATATATGTATGCGCTTAATTCATTATGAGAATATACCCTTATTAATATTTTTCAGAAATATATTATCGCTGAAGCTAAGATCAACTTCCATATTTAACGGAAGGAGATTGGTTGGATATGAATATTTATTCTACGATTTTGTAAAGTAGACTGAAAAAAATCAGATCTGTAAAAAGGAGTAAAATTGACTAGTTCACTAGTGGAGCTAAGTAGGGGAAAAAGGTACAAAACGATCCCTCGAGGTAAAATGATTACCCTGTGTCTTATCATTTTAAGCAGCGCCATCTAATAGTTTGGGTGAAAACCGTTTTCGTCGTCACATGTTTAACATTCTGTCAAAATTTAATGGCACAGAAATTAATATAACAATTAAATGAACATATTCTTGTTTTTTGTAAGGTAAGCAAAAATCAATATTGTGTAAATTTAATGTACGTGTTTTCGATGTAATAGTGGTGCTTGTGTTAGTTGTCAGTATAACTCAGCTATATAATCGTCCATATTCTATTGTTGTATATGCAACCATAAGGTCTGTTCGCGTACTGCAGCAGCAACAAATTTTTGCAGCTGGTTTCTTTTTGTGGCAAAATTTGGCTTACAGCAAGAGAACAAAAACGACTTGCTGCGAATTTATTAATATATTATAATAGATTCAGGTACGCGAACAGACCTATAAAGTTATAATTTGATGTTTTTCAGAGTTGGGTGCTTGGGGGAAAATGATTCCAGGGGTTTCATATGTATCATTTTATTTTAGTTTAGTGTTTGCAGTTACATAAAAATAATTTGATAATAATGGTTTCATAAAATCATAGCTGATATTTGCTTTTCATATGAAATTACTTTGGTAACGTATGTAATTATTTTTTGATTTTAAGAACCATGCCGCAAAACTATATAAGAAAAACAACGCGTGAAAGTTGGAGTGAAATCTGGGATCGTATCAAAATCCCGAATCACAAAATCCCGAATTAACAAAATCCCATATGTTTCAAAATTCCCGTATTCCAAAATCCCGAAATACAAAATCCTGTACTTAAAAATCCCGAAAATCGAAACCCCGAAATTCAAAATCCCGCAACTCAAAATCCCGAAACTCAAAATCTCGTGCATGAAATCCCGTGTGAAACCTATTCTTATAATCAAATAACAAAAAAATAGTGATTTTAGTTTTTATTTCGAAATAAATTTCAACATAAAGACATATTGTACGCGATTCTTCTCAAATAATCGATTTTATCAGTTTCAGACCTTTTTCTAATAATTTTTTTACTTTTTTGGTACCTTACCAAATTTTTCTTCATCATGGGTACTGATTCTCCTCCATTAATTTTCCTTATCGTCGTTTTAACTACAATAAAAAAATGGCTGAATGCGCCTGATTCTATATTGTGCAAAACTACGGGATTTTGTAATCGGGATTTTGTAAACTGGGTATTGTAATACGGGATTTTGTACCCAACCCGTGAAATCTCCATGACCGATGCTTTGGACGCCGTGAAACGTGGACTGCCATATAAAATGGCTAGTAAATAGTTTGCCGGGCCGATTATAGTCATAGCCGAAATAAAACGATTTTCCACACTGGGCGGAAAAAAGCCGCTGTCAAAATATTAGAATGCACTGTTTTGTATGGTAATGCCCACAATGCCGGCGGCCGAAATTTTCGAAGCGACAGAATTTGCCAAATTTCTAATTTTTTCGTTTCGCTAGCGGTGATACCTACCGCAGGTTGGCATCACCACTAGGTTGAATTAAGTCTGCTTGAATTAGGTTGAATGGTCTGGTGGAATAGACAAGCGATAGCTGATATGTATTGTGATAAGCCAACCTAATCCTCGTACAACAAAATTTAGCAAACCAAAAACAAAAAAAAATTAATTTGGTTGGTGCCTTGGTTGGCGCCATGAATGTTAACTGTCATTCGTCAGTGCATGGATAGCAACATTTTCGCTGCATTGTGGTTCACCCAATTCAACTGAGAAATTCTACATTGAAGCTCGCCACCCCCTTCGGAAACTTCGCAGTTATGTGTTTAAGGCTTATGGCTTTAAAAATACGAGCTAAAATGCAGAATGTGCAACCGGTTGGGAGTGCCAAGTTCTTGTAGAGCAGGTGACAAGTATTCAGTGACGAAAAGGAACTTGAAATTTGCCAACGTATAAAAGATATGGAAGCCAGAATGTATGGATTAACAACTTAAGATATACTTTCGCTCGTATATCAAATAGTAGAAAGAAACAAAATCAAACATCCCTTTTCTCGCGAGGCAGGCAGAGCTGGTAAGGATTGGTTGATTGGTTCCAAAAAAGGCATCCCGACATCACCATGCGCTCCCTGGAGTCAACATCAGCTGCCCGTGCTTTTAATAAGCCAGTTGTTGACAATTACTTTCGTTTTTTTTTAAAGAGGTTCAAGTAAAGCATTCATTACCTCCTCGTCCGTATATTTAATGTGGATGAGATAAGTTTGAATACTGTTTCAACCACAAGCTTAGCAAAATTTTTGCTAAGCAAGTAGCAAGTATAATCTGCTGAAAGAGGTGAAACTACCACAGCAGTCATTTTCGCATCAGCTGGAGGATACTTCATACCACCAATGATGATTTTTCGAATAGTAAGGATGGAAATTGAATTGATGGATGGTACACCACCAGGATTAATATATGCTTGTAATTCCTCAGGCTGGATGAAAATGGAAGTTTTTTCGCAATGGTTTCATTATTTTTTAGCCCATGCTAAACCGTCCACTGAAGATCCCGCTCTTTTGATACTGGAAGGTCACCTGTATTCACTGAGCCTGTACCATAATCAGGTGCTCGAAAAGTGGATGAACAATCCAGGACGCGTATGGTTTCCTCTTTTCAATTAAACAAAATTTTTGCGGAGAGCTGCTATTCTTTAAATATTACCAAAGGATTTGAAAAATGCTGAATAGTATTACTTAACTCGGACATTTTTAACATTTTTTTAAAGATGAAAGCGAAATTCTAGCGTCTGGTCGTTCCACTTTTACAGGACCTGAATTACTTGAAAATAACACATCAACTATTCAATTGCCACATTATTGTTATATTGCTGGAAGCAGCTACTCATATTGAAACGTTGCATCATTCTGTATCATCGATTCCATCAACATCGTTAAGGATCCCACCATGCGAAATTCAAGCGTCACCAAAAACAGCAGGAAGAAGGAAAAGAGTTAATGGGGTATGAGGGAAAAGTGGTATACTGAGAAGCACGCCGTATAAAAACCTCTTGGAAGAATAAAGACAAATAAAGATTGACCATCACACAAAAAAGTTGAACGGATGAATACAAAAGCCAAAAAAACAAGGAAATGAGGAACAAAAAGGATAAAGGGCCACAAAAACGCAAAACACAAAAAAAATATAAAAAGTAAAAGATACATATTCGAAACTTTTTCGGAGAATAATGAAGATGACACAGAATGTTTCTTCCGCTGTGAAAAATATTTTATTTAATTTTTTATTTTATTTTATTTATTAGCCAAACAAGACATAAATACATATATAGTATATACACATAAATATGAAATATCAAATTATTTTAAAAAAAGTGAAAGGTACAAATAAATAACACATAAATAAATAACACATAAATAAATAACTAATTGAGTAAACAAATAAGTTTGAAATAGACAACAAGTAAAATAACAATGAAATAAAAGAATAACAATTAAAAACCATAATTAAACACGAGCTTAAAAATTATGGTGCACAAATGGCTTGGATAAGGGAAGATTTGAAGGATAGTTTGGAAATCGTTGGGAAATAAAGGTTGCTAAAGCCATTGAACACCCTGCAGCATCTATTCACCGGCTCATTAGCTGCATACCTGGTGAAATGTGGATATTCCTTTAGTAAACGATTGGACCTGGTGTTCCTTAAGGGGATGTTTATCACAAATTTACTATTAAAGAACTCAACTCTAATAACGCCTCTAATTACGTCAAATGTGAAGCAGGCCGATATCATCATTCTTCTGGATGCAAGTGAAGTTAAGTTTAAATGACCCAGTCTAAACTCATTTGGGAGTAAATTTTCGAAATCGTAAGGGTTGTACAGATCTCTTAGGGCGAAAAGTAAAAATTATTTTTGAATGGACTCGAGTCTGTTCCAAATAATATAAGCGTATTCAAAAAGAGGGCGTACAAGTGCAGTGTATAATGATCTTGTGCACACAAGTTTTTAAACTGCTTGGCACGTCATTTAATAAAGCCGAGCTGCTTATTCTCACCGGAAAGAATTTTGTCGTAGTGCAAGGTGAAATGAAGTTTCACATCTATCACAACACCGAGATCAACAACGCTATCAACGCGAGTTAATAAGTTGCTGCCGAGAAAGTAGGTGTTCTGCGTAACCGTGCATTTACGGCTTAAACATATAATTTGGCACTTATCAATATTGAGCGAGAGCTTGTTTATATTGCACCACTGAACAAGAGAATCAAGCTTGGGTTGAAGGCATCAGATTTAGATTCAATGGTGTGGTACAGTTTGAGGTCGTCTGCATAAAGTAGGTGAAGTATGTTTGATAGGTCGTCAGATAAATCCGAGATGAATATGTTAAAGAAAAGTGGACCAAGATGACTACCTTGTGGAACACCAGAGGTAGCAAATATATTTTTTGATGAAATTCTTTGAAATTTAACGAGTTGGATTCGGTTGTGGAAGTAGGAACTGAGTCAGCTTAGTAAAAATCCAGCAAGTCCAAATTTGTTCACCTTAAGGGTCAATATAGAATGGTCAACTTTGTCAAAAGCTTTGCTAAAGTCAGTGTAGACTGCGTCAATTTGATAGCCTTTCTCCATTTCACACAAAACGTCCGAAACTAGGATTGTCAAGTTTGTGATAGTTGAGCGACCTTTTGTAAAGGCATGCTGTTGCCCATTCAGACGGGAGTCAACTAGTGGGGAAAGTTTATTGTATACAACCTTTTCAAAAAGTTTTGGAATGGAAGATAAAATGGCAATGCCCCTGTAATTTTTGACGCAGCGTTTATTGCCATTTTTGAAAATTGATGTCACATATGAAAGTTTCCAACAGGATGGGAAAACACCGGATGAAAGTGACCTGTCAAAGAATATATGCAGGGGTGTTATTAGCTGCTCTACACACCTCCGCAGGAAGGTCGGTGGAAAGAGATCAGAACCAGGGCTTTTGTTGCTATCGCGCTCCAAGATAGTTTTACATATTTCTTCGCATGCTATTTTAATTTGGCTGAGAAAAGTGGTTGGTGCTGAATTAGAAGGAGAAACATTTGAGTTAGATGGTTCTGATATATTGAACATTTTCTGGAAATTATCTGCGAATAAATCGCAGATATCTTTAGGAGAAGCAGAGGTGATATTATTATAGGACATTGACAATGGATAACCGGTGACTTTCCGCTTCATATTTACAAAAACAAAGATTTTTTTTGTTTCGTGGATTATACTTTCACCGGTTTTCTTAATATAATTGGCATAAGCACCGCGAGACTTTGTCGAGAATTCATTAGCTACTTCATTATAAGCTTCTTGAATAGTAGGATTAATATCAATATTTTCCTTTATTCGCTTATAAAGTTCGTTCCTAAGAATTCGCAAATGCCTAAGTTCCCTATCAAGCCATGGTTCAGACAATTTTTTCTTTTTTACTAATGTTCGAAGAACATTAGTATTAAAATCGATTCGAACAAAAATTCATATTTCCATATATATATATATATATATATATATATATATATATATATATATATATATATATATATATATATATATATATATATATATATATTTATATATATATTTATATATATATATATATATATATATATATATATATATATATATATATATATATATATATATATATATATATATATATATATTTTTATATATATATATATATATATATATATATATATATATATATATATATATATACATATATATATATATATATATATATATATATATATATATATATATATATATATATATATATATATATATATATATATATATCATCAGAAAATTTCAGTGAGATAATCTCGGGAACGTGCCATCTGATTGAGCTGAAACTTTTTTCAGGATATATTGGTGTATATGCAGAATAGGTCCAGGTCTCACTAAATGTCAGTTATTGTTAACCTTTTGGCGCCGGCGACCATTTAAGTGATATTTTTAATATACCTATTATTTCGTACACAAATAATTTTCGCAAAAATAAAGTTGACGAAATAAATTTCGAACGTGTTTTACATGTGAATCGGATAATGTTTTGGAATTTTTTAACCCCATGTGTGCACTGGGTGCCTAAAAAGAGAACGGGAAAATTTGAAAATTTTTAAACTGCGATAACTTTTGACAGAGCTATTCAATCATTACGAAATTTTCAGGACATATTGGTTTTATTTAGTTGTAGATTTGTGTATGAGCGTGCCGGCAACCCTGTAGCTAGGGCAGGCACTGAAAGTCAAAACCTTCAAATCATCGTCTCTCTTGAAAAAATGCCGCTTCTTCAAAAAGAAGCCACTCATATGTAAATCTTGTGCTTTGTTTACATAGACAATAAAAAAAATTTGATATGGTATAACAGGCACGCCTGGTAGCCCGTGCCCAATTTACCTATATTTTTAGCAACAAAAACTTCTGTTCACGGAAACTCACGATCCGATGAGCAGAATTAATCGAAATGTATTCGTCTTAAATAGGACCAGGTCTGATAGAAGTGATTTTGAAATGCAGGCAATTCTGTGCCAGTGGTGCCATCATGAAAAATCACTAAAAAAGATAACTGCTTTTAGCCCTATAAATTCTGATTGAATCGTTCGATTTTGACGAAATTTACACAGCAGCTGAACCTTACTTTAAGCCACGTTTGATAGAAAATCGGTCGAAAAATTCGGTTGGAGCTGCCAGCTATGATAATTTTGGTGTCTTAAATTTAAAAAAAAAAATTGGAAGTGAAAACATTCAAACCATCGAATATTCAAAAAAATGTCCGTTTCTTACAATAAAACCAATCTGTATACAAATCTTATGTTTTATCTTCACGTTCAAAGTAAAACTTTGAAAATTTAATGTCGGACAAGAACGGTAACCCTCTCCCAGTTAACCTATATTTTTAGCATCAAAAACTTCTGTTCACGGGAACTCACGAACCAATAATCAGATACAGCTGAAATTTACAGAATGCATTGGACTTAAGTAGGACCAGATTTGATAGAAACGATTTTGAATTGTGGGCAAGTCTGTGCCAGTGGTGACATCTTGAAAAATTACAAAGAAGAAAAACTGCTTTTTGCCCTATGAAATGTGAATAAGTTACCAGATTTTCATGAAATTGACACAGTAGCTGAACCTTACTCTAATCTCTGTTTAATGGAAATTTGGTTGAAAAGTTTGATTGGTGCTGCCAGCTATGGTAATTTTTGTGTCTTTGGTTTTGAAAATTCGCTCAGGAAAATAAAACTTTTTGCCCTATAACTTCCAGTGCAGTCATGAAATCAATACGAATTTCATACAATTGATGGAACCTATTCTAAACATTTTTCAAGCTAAATTTGGTTGAAAAGCCACGATAGGGCTGCCAGCTATTGTTGGTTTTGTGTTTAATTGCAATATCTTTATTAAGCGGCTTTATCGTAGAATTTTCAAATGGTAATGATATTGTAGTGACAATAAACAGCAAATATTAGGTTTTCGATTATTTGAAAAAACTCGCTGCAGGTAACCCTAAATTTCTTTATACTCCTATAGCTTCGAATGTAATATAACAACGTGAAGCAGATGTGATATATTCTTGGCTTTGATACTGGCAGAAGGTTGCCAGCACGAGTCGGTTCTGCTACTTTTGTATCAATAAATGCTTACAGTTAGTATTCATACCGGAAACATTTACAATGAAAATAAATAACCAATGTTTCAAATGCCAAAGCTCTGCAAATTTTTCGGACCGCAGACCCAAACACCAACTTCAGTTACAATGCTGCAGGCACTGAGCATTTTCTTCATTGATGTTATATGAGATGCTGCTTTCAAAATTTTGTGAAATAAGCAACTGATAACGAATATAATTAACCCGTGTTTTGCTCTCATAAACGTTGAAATTCATGCCAGTGGTAATATCTGAAACCTTCTGCCATATGAGTTATAATGCATTCTTGAGACCAAAGTAAAACGTGGCATTTGAAACAGTTTGGCCATTATAAGCAGCACATGTGGCGGAATATGCACTCAAAACCTGCACTATTCTTCTACTGTTCTTCGAACATTAGTGTTTCTAGCGGTTCAGGTGCGCTAGAGTTTTTTTTAATCTTAAGTACATATCTTTCAGCGGCGTCAAATATTTTATCGTAAAAACTGGAAATGGCTTCCTCAAGATCTAGCGTTGAAAGAGTATTCGTCCAATCTATAGAATCAAGTACACGGTGAATACTTGCGTAGTCAGCATTAAGAAAGTCATATACAATTGAATTATTGTACGTTTTTATGTAAATAGAATCAGGAGTGGGAAGTTCAAATGATAGTGCAGTGTGGTGTAAACTATTTGAAAAAAGATGCTCTGCGTCTTCAGTTGGACTTACCACTACTTCGTCATGGGCGTTTGTAAAAACAAGATCCAGGCAATGACCGTTTTGGTTGGGAGTTGGGGAGACTTGCTGCAAATCGTTGCCGTAAAAAGTACTCGCAAGGTTGAAGTCATTGGAATCTGAAAGGTTTACAGGAAGAAGAAATGCGTCGTTTTCATCGGAGATAAAACATAAGTTGGGACGATTGAAATCCCCTACGAATATTATTTTGTCTTTTTCATTTAGAGACGTTGTAATGGAAGATATTAATTCACAGAAATGGTTGTAAACTGATTCGTCCGATCTGGGTGGAATATAGGCCAAACTAATATAAAGGAAATTGTTAGTCAAAGAAACACGAATAACAAGGTGCTGGAACAATACATTGGGGGTGGTGTCAATAATCTCACTTGAAAGTGTGTTGCTAACCACCAGCAAAACCCCACCACCTCGCGTTTGGCCTGTGGAACATTAGTCACGATCGCTTCTGTAAGTTGTCCAACTACTATCAAGGATCTTTTCATTCTTATGGGAATCATTTAGCCATGTTTCTGTGAAATTAAAATGGCAGGATTTTGCGTCAAGATATAATTTATTTAATCTGAGTCAATTTAAAGAAGGTGTTATGTTAGGATAAATGCCTAACAGAGTTGACTACTTTTCGACGAGAAGTAGTTGTCATCAAATTGTCAAGGGAGGCAGTATTCGTAGTTGCCTCTGTAGAGGCGGCATAGGTAGCCAGCTGGCTAGAGGATAAACAGGAGCTAATATTGGCTACGTTGTTGTTTGTATTTTGTAGGGAAGAAACGGAAGCAACAGTAGGACGTGGTATTAATGAGTTGTTACGAGTATTAGTAATTTGAGGATTTTGAATGGATGCAGATTTGAAATACAATTTTTTCTTACAGAATTAGGTACTTTCTTACGGCTATTGCTGGTCATTCGATTCTTCCAGGGAGAAAATGTAACGCCATTCCAGTCGAATTTGCTGTTATCTCCGTCTAAGCTCATGAACATCCAGGCATATATTGATGGAATGAAAACCGTGTATTGCTTCTGTGAGTTGTGTGTCCGTTGTGGTAGTTTTGTGATAAAATAATCATTGATGTGGAATCCAGCTTCGAGAAACGTATTCAGCTATCCTTGATCAGCACTAGGAGGAATTCCTTTGACGAAGAACGCTACTTTGTCGGTCTCAACTGGTAAATGGAAGCGAGATCCTTCGTATTTTCAATTTTCATTGTTTTTTTATTTTTTTAATGCGAATTTCAAACTCATTTTTCGGCCAATATGTACCAAATTTTTATATTGGTTTGGCTGCAGTAGAAGTCAATTCTTTGATAGGAGACGTAGCCTTGTCTTTTGTGATCAATTTCGGCATGTTGCTGTTAATTTCGGCCATTGAGAGCTCATGGAGAAGCGAATGCTCGAAAATAGATGGCCGATTATTCATATCTTCCAATGGACAATAGAGGGGAAGGGTGGATTAGATGCTGTGATTGTTTGAGGTGAGGGCATGATGCTTGTGCAGGAGTCGATTCAGATGACGCAAAAGACTTCACATGTGTCGAATACGGATTTTGCACGAGTAGGAAAAATGTGTGTTTGTTAAACGAACTCACAAGAATATATTTTTTATTTTTCATTCTAAAAATTTAATTACACGAGAAATAAGTCGATTTGATTTAGATTCAAGCAGAGACAAATTAATTCCCAAAAATAATCATAAGACTCTAACTGTAGTTTAAATTTTAGAAGAACTATATTTAAATTACACAACTTGATATTTAATTTTCCATTTTTGACTGTGAATTTGAACTAGTCTTTTCTGTTTTCAAAAATTTAACTTTAAAAATTGTGGTTCTATTCAATTGTTTCAAAGTGAAGGGTAAAGTTCTTTAGAAAGAAATGAGAAATGCTAGAGATGTTTGGATCAGTTGAATAAAACAAACAAGTTCACTGGGAACTTCATGTATGGTTAGTGAGTAGTTTATGAGCTATTCCTAAGATGAAGGTCTGATCGTAAAGATCCAGGTCTTCGATGAAGCGATTGAATGCTGGGGGTGGGGTGCTCTTTGACACGGCGAAGTGACGTGTTTTCTAGTTGAACCAAATAAGAAGAGATTGGCGTTATTTTGGATTTTTGGTAAAGGTCACTATTCCGATAATAGTTGCCATTGAAAAAATTTAAACGAAAGGGACGTGATGTTTCGGAGGATACGGCGTTCGAATTTCGCCAGCTTTGCAAGTTCGCTAGTAGGGGCCAAAGACCGATAAGGGCACCGTAAATGAGGATATTTCTAATCAATTACTTACAGCCAATACTTTTTTACACTTGATAAGTGCGGCTTGAAGATACAAAGCTGGCTGCCTTGTTCAAGCTTGTCTGAACATGGTAAGTGCAGCTCCAGCGAGGGTCGAGCGTAATGTGAAGGTATATTACTGTCTACAAAGGTTTGATTCCCTGTACATCATTCACATTTTTAGATATTCTGAAAGCTTTTATTCTCTTCCTAAAATCGATGTAGTTAGCTATGAAAAATATGAGCTCACTTTTGTTGGCATTTATCTGCAAGCCCCATTTTGTACAACATTCAACATTCCGATTCGCGTACATTTGTAACACCACCGCTATAAAGTGTTGATTATGCTGCGAGTTTCAAAAGAGGAGATCATCTGCGTATAGATTGATAGAAATACCTGTGAGAGAATCGTTTGAAATTCTTGGCATATTTGCAATAAAAAAGTTGAATGAAACAGGACCGAGAACGGAGCCTTGAGGTAAAAGGTAACAAAAATTTGATTAGCCATGTTTTCCTCAACTGCGCATTTCAGAACGATTAGCGCGCCCACTGTGGAGTGTTTATCTTTAAAGCCGAATTGTCTTTCGGGTATGATGTGGCTCTCTTCTATAGGGTGATTCCAATGTTCTTGGATTATCCTTTCGAGTACTTTTCCCAAGTTTGAGAAAAGAGAAATCGGACGGTCGTTGAGAACATCGCAGGACCCTGACGCTTTTGGAATAGGAAATATTTTCGCACGCTTCCAAGCGGTGGGAAAATGTCCCACATTTTTCCAATAAATGTCCAACAGTTGAATAGAACAGAGAGGTGCTTAAAGAAACAAGTGGGGAGCTGTTTTAAAATATAGTTGGAAATTTTACCTTCTATGGAAGACTTTTTAGAGGAGAGAGTCGGCACCAGGGTAAGAAGAGTTTCTTTGTTCACGATTCTACCATGACTTTGAGGATTTGTAGAAGGATTTGGTGGGCTGAACCTAGAAAAGGCCAACGATTGATTTTCTTGCCGAAAGTTAGAAACAAAAGTCTTGACGACTGAAGCAAAATTGAAGCAAAAAAAAAACTGTAGTAATGGCATCTGTGGTGCCTTTATCATCAAGGAGTGAGTTGCTATTAGAAGTGAAATTACATTTGACTCTATTACGGCCTGTGTCTTTGCCATGTACTATTTTTTAACTTTCGTTGAATTTCTTTTTGACAGGGAATCTGGTCTTGACCATGATGAGAATGCTTAAGCCCTTAATCAGGGCAAAAGTGTACATATGTGGATTATTTTCCGTATTGAGGTATCTGTAGTAGGTTCCGGTAAGACATTTTACTCTAAGACATTTTACTCTATTACGGCCTGTGTCTTTGCCAGGTACTATTTTTTAACTTTCTTTGAATTTCTTTTTGACAGGGAATCTGGTCTTGACCATGATGAGAATGCTTAAGCCCTTAATCAGGGCAAAAGTGTACCTATGTGGATTATTTTTCGTATTGAGGTATCTGTAGTAGGTTCCGGTAAGACGTCGTCTTAAGGATTTCCAAATGATATTGTGCGGTAGTCCACGGAAACCGAAGTTTGTGGATTATAGATGGGTCGTTTTTCAAATAACGATGCCGGCATCGGATGCGAGAAAACGATGCCGGCATCGGTCATTGAATTATCAGATATCTGATGCCGATGCCACCGAAGAGATCGGTGGCATCGTTGCGATGCGATGCGATGAATATTAACAAAAATATAAGATTGTGGACAGAATTATTTTTGAATGGTTTTTGAATTTGGGAATTCGAACGTTTTGGAAACGTTTTTGAATGTATGACGAAAAACGTTAATTTTAAGTATTTTTTGCTTCTGGTAGGCACATTTTTAATTACCAGTTGTATGGTAAGTCGAGGAAAATCCCTTAATAACTTAAATAGGTGTACAAAAATCATTAAGTATAACATTCACAATAATAACTAAGGAAAAGTCCTTTCGCTTTTATAGCTGATGAATATTTGCAAGAATAATTTTTAATATGAGTAATAATTTTTTAACTCAATTGATATTGGCTTAAGTTTTCTGGATGTAAAGTGTTACTTATAGTAATGGATGTTTTGGCAATAACTGAATAAAAGTAAAATTAAAATATGGTTATGTTAGTAAGTACATGCAGGTTTTGTTTTTTCAATGCTCCCAACAACGATGCCGGCATCGGATGCAACATTAAAAATAACGATGCGCATCGATGCCAAAAAAAGTGAAAACACCCATCCCTATTGTGGATTTTTTTGGGGATAGCTAAAACATCAATAACCGAGGAGGTGATTTAATTGAGCTTGTGATTTAATTGAGCTCCTGCGAGCAAATTGCGGAAGCAGTGAAAACTAAGGTTTTGAATTTGAAATGCAATATTTGTTGCGAATCGGTCTCAATTAGTTTTACCGTAGGTGATGAAAAGTTCACGATCAACATTTAAAAAGTCTAGGCCACGTTCTCTTTTATTTATTTCACCAAGCAAGGTGTACAAGTATAGAAAAATAAAAATAGGGGTGAACTTGGATACTTGTGCCCATGAATTAGTGTAGTCGCTCACCGCAAGGGGCACACCGATAAGTAAAGAGAATTTTGCAACACTTCTAAAGCACTCAAACTGTGCGTTGTGTGGACGAAAATGACGGAATGGGGGTAGGAGGAATGGAAAAAATTTGAGGTTGTATTGGTGGCGAACAATAGAGAAATGGTTATGTATGTGGCGAATAATGTAAATGCGATAAAAGGTATGCAGGTGAATAATAGGTGAATGAAAATGAGTAGAAGAGAAAAGTGGGAATATGCTGAAAGGTTTAAAAAAACGATAAATGTTAAAAATTTGTTGAATAAAGTTCAAGCTATGCGATTTAAACGAGAGTGTATGAAAATGTGTACAAGTACAAAATGCTAATATTTAAAAGAGTAAAAAAATTTAAATATTTTAAAAAATCAAACTGCGATGACGGATTGGAAATTATCTCCACCCAATGTGCTTGCTAACTGATAAGTATTCCATATTAGCAAATGCATTTAGGGTCAAAGTTTTCAATTTGTGTTCTCACCAGTAAAAGTGTTTTAATGTATGTGGCTTTTGAAACTTTTCGGAATTAGTCGCAGGATAAGTAACAAAAAATGTTGCTGTAATATAGTCATATAACCTACAGCTAGATATTAATTCAGCGATATATGCAATATCTAAGTTTTTTTCTGTATCATGATGCGTAGTGATGAAAACTTTATTTGAGAGGCGTAGCTATTGATTAGAAATAAAGCAAACTATTGGGTTGCAAGGAACAAGCAAATAACTTGCATTCACACCGCATGAGCCGATTAATAGATAAAATATTATAATTTGTAGTTAAAATTTTTCAATAAAATGTTACTTAATTTTACCACACAAATTGCAGAGTTTAATAACGTGAAACGTGCCATAGCAATTGCTCTTAATCCGATAGAATATGGATTTTAAATTAACCTGACGAATATTTTTTTGACTTCAATAATAAAAGTAAGAATCGCAGTTCAAAGCATTGTTTGATTCATAAATTGTAATGCATTTATCCGTTTGTGGCTGAAATACTAAGGTTGTTAAGTAAAAGGTTCGCAAAAGTGGAATTGATGGACGATCTATCGATCGCTTGTTGCTATTGCAACGAATATGAAATACTTTTATAAGCAATAATTTTTATTTCCACTAAAAACTCTTTAATGAAAGTCAACAATCGACAAAACCTACTTTTCGAAGATAATTTAAAAGCGGTGTGTTTGATTAAATTCGTTTTCAGCAGCACTCAAACTGGAAACAGCCGTACAACGATATTTGAAAATGGGCCGAAGTTGTGGGCACACCTATCCAAGATTTTGGATCATATGAGATGCAAATAGTATAATTTTTTAATAAATGTATTTTTTGTTAAATGCTCAATGAATAAAAGGTTGTTGAGTATAATAATAAATGGAATTGGGTGTATCATATGCAGAACTTTAAGTTCAAGTTGAATCCCTTTTTACTGTAATTAATTTAATTATCATGGAAATGTATGTAGATATCTTATAACATTGCACACTGGTTACAGTTTCCCGATGTGCCAGCTAGCAGGCAAATTATTGTTTTAAGACTAAAGAAAAATATGTAATCTGCTATGAATGTGTATATATGCAACATGCAAGATTGATGGGATCTAACAGGGTAATAGCAAAGACTTTGACTCTATGATGCATGCGCGTTTGCATGTAAAATTGAATGGGAACTAAGTGAATTTGGGGTAATAAATCAGTTATTAATATTCGATGTGATTTTCGAAGAATACTGGTGAATATATGAGAGCAAGGAATCAATAGGATGGAAGAATTCATAGAATGAATGGCTACTAGTTTCGAAAGTATGCACTGTTGCAAGTGGTCACATCAGTTAGATATACACTATGAGCTTAGTTAAATTTGGATCTTTGATCGTCCCACAATTGGAAAACAATTTTATTTCAATATGGTAATTTCACATTAACGTTTAGAAAAATCTTCTTTTTGATAATCGACAGAGAAATTTTAAGATGAAATAGCTCGACAATAAATACATAATAATTCACAAAAAAATCACCGTTGTACGTGAGCATGTCATCCGATTGAGCTGAAATACTCAAGATGCAGTGGTATATATGTGGAACAGGTCCTAGTTTAACCAAATGTTGGTTATCTTTAGTGCTTTGGCACCGGCTGCCATTTAATCGATATTTTAAGTGATCTTATAGTTCTAACAACAAATAAATTTTCAAAAAACCAAGTATGCGAAATAAAATTTTGAACGTACTTCAAACAGGCATATACGTTTTTGGCGTTACATTACGCTATATTTAAACAAAATTTTTATGCCTATGTGTACACTAAGCTCCCGCTAGGAGTGCCGTGAAATTGGCTGCAATGAATCCATCACTGCAAACGTGCTCGAGGGAGTCACGTGAACAAAATTTAATTTCAGACTTCAAAATAACATGTGTACTACATTTGGAATAAATTTCAGCCCCATATCTAATTATTCGGTGTTTTATTTAAATACTAAATTACTGTCTTTATTTTAAAACCCCTGTATAATAGCTAACTTTCTGATGGCATTAATATATTTGAATCATATCTCGTAGTCTCGCAGTTATAGTTAGTGAACGGTTGGGGTTATACCGTGATAGCTTTGAGTTTGATAGTGTAAAGTATTACTTTTAAATATGTACGAAGTTGGTACATTAAGTTCGTGGAAAAGGAGTAAGAATATAATTAGTTATAATTAGTTTATCATCCACATTTTCAAAAATGTTTTGTCTTTGTCGGAAAGGAATGTCAAAGTCGCAACCTTCACTTCGTCGTTGGAAAATTTCTTTCCACAAAATAATAATCGCTGGGAGCCATATCATGGCTGTAGATTGGGTGATGTAAAATATCAAAGCCCACCTTATGCAGGGCAGTAAACGAAAAACAACTCCTGTGAACAGGCTCGTTGTCGTGCTTTGGTAAATTTTCTTTTTTCTTTGATGGCTTCTTTCATCTATTGTAGAATTGAAGCGTAGTATTCTATAGTTGTGGAGATGACTTTGTTTTTCCCTTCTGAGTTCTACCCCTTCTGAGTTCTATCAACAGTATCCCTTCTGAGTCATCTGCCATGACTTTTCCAGCAGAGGGTGACACCTTGAACTTCTTCGGTGGTGGTGTGCGTATATAACAAGATTATATGCAGTGAGCATATAATCTTGTTTGGACTCAAGATTGTAATGATCAATCCAAGTTTTGTCTCCAGTAGCGTCGTCTTTACTACACCTTGCACTACATCTTATTCATGCCAGGATGATTTGTGTAATATTTCATATGGTTGTATCTGGCACTGCAAGCATTTCTGCGAGCTGTTTCTTTTTGAGTATAGCATCTATCAATATAACTTTTCGACTTTTTGAACAATATTCGAAGGGGCCGTCCTGCTCGTGGGTCGTCTTCTTTTTTTGTTTAAAAAGACAAATTGGAAAGGATGCCATCTTTTCCATTATGATTTGAGCATACTTCCCTTGTTTGGCGAGGATCTTTATAACAGTGTGGTACTCGATTATATTTTGCACTTTCTTCCAGATTGAGTTGCTTGGTCGGCGAAGGTTCAAAAACTAATGGCTCGATTAAAATAAAACTTGCAATTGATGCTTATAATACGTCCCTAAAGCCATAACGTTTCATTAAACTACCCCCATTAATTATCTACCCCCATTAATTATCTACCCTCATTAATTATCAATTCGCGAGCTTAATGACCCACCCTTGTAGTTATTAATACTGTACCTTAAGTTAAAAATTAAAAATTAAGAAATATTGTACCATTCAATTACACAAATCATTTTAAATGATTTGATTATGATTGAATGAATATTCTGCTGACTTATGAAGCATGTGTATAGGTATAGGGCGCATGATCAGGATTCTCGCCATCAATCTGCAATTCAATTCCGGCACATGACACTCAGCTTTTTTCTTCATTGCATATATTATATTTTACAGTTACCTTTCATCGGGCTCAAAATGCAAACATCAAATTTAGTTCAGTTTGATTTGAAATTTAAATTGTTGGACTGACGAAAATTTTAGTCATATTTTTGGTAGTATGGGTTGGATTAAGCGCCAAGCCTAACTGTTGCAAGAGTATCCAGAAGAATCAAATAGAATAATACTAATATGGACGAAAACATAATTCATTATAAGTGCATGCATTGAAACATAATTCTTAATAAATGCTTTTACTGCACAATAACAGACAAAAGTCTAATTTGTTCTGATTTCACATGCACATCTGTAGGACAGTTTGCTGTGTATTGCAAATTAAGTAAGAATCACGCAAAATATTAGCTAGAGTCTAAAACAACTTTGAGACAAGTGGCACTAGTTTCGTATAACTTTTTCTCATTTGTTTCCATCAAATGTACGTAAGTAAAGAGCTGGTGAGATTTTACAAAATAAATTTTATAATAACGATTTCGATCGAATTTGCTTGAATTAATTTCAACTCAGCGGCCCTCAAACTGTAGCAAGTCTTGACTTCCATACAAAATCTGTGGTGGGCACATCTATCCAAGATCTCCGTTCATATAAACTGCAACTTATATATTTTTGGGCATTCAATGTGGAATGAACTAAATATTTATGAGTACAATAATAAATGAAAATGTGTACATCATGTGCAGTACTTTGCGTCCGAGTATTTAGCTTTTTACGTTAATTAGCACGTACATATGCATGCTGTTCGGAGTGGAAATGTATTAAGATACCTTATTAGTTGGACTTTGAATATATTTTATTATTGATTTTATAATGTTGTATCCTGCTTGCAATTTCCCATTATGTAGGCTTGCAGTCAAATGGCTGCTTTAAGGCCAATGAAAAAGTTGCAACTGGGTATTAAATTTTACAAGATCGGGGTAGGCTATTATAAATGACGTTGACTCGATGGTGCATGCGTACTAATATGAATGAATAGAAACTAAGTGAATTTGGAGTAATAATGTAGTATTGATATTCGATACGATGTTTATACAACCTTTTCACCTTCGAGCATTAAACTAAAACAACCAGTCTTCCTTGCACATGTTTTTTGAGTTGAGGTTTTTGGATGCTCCAGCAAAATTCCTAAGCAAATGAAGAATGTGAACAATGTCTCTGATTACTCACGTTTTTTGTTTGTATTTAGCGGGCTGTTATGGCATAAACCGGCAATAGTTCAAATTCTCAGGCAAGAACATGACTAAATATTAAAAAAGGAAATACATTTTTGCTAATCATATACATGGTTAGAGAAATATACATTTTTACTACTCAATCGCCAATTTAAAAACTATTTTACATTTTTTGCTATGATAATGCCAAAGCTCAGGGGATTACCATTTGAAGCAAATGCTTAGCTATGCGGCAAGGAGACACAAATAAGAGATATCTATATCAATTATTCCATTATTCTCTTTTAATGTGCCACATTATTTCTTGTAAAGCTCTGGTGCTATGCCCAGTCGCCACTAAAACTATGATATGATAATTAATGCAGTGCTGGCATCATGCCCAGTCGGTGGCTATTAGAACAACACAAATACAGCCATGAGCATACAGCGGGATTCGAAACCACAGACAGTAGATCTAATTGGTTATAGATATAGATCTAATTGGTCGCAATGTGTTCCGATATTATGACTTCCATCATTTTTTCTCGTAGATTTTCCCACAGAGAGATAACCTTTTTCAATTTCAAGATTGCTTATATGTGGCAATTTAAAACACACGATCAATTTTTTGAAAAGAATTTCACGTCCCTGCTCTAGCTATAGCGGTGCCCACTAATTCATCATAAATAAGAAATGTATATTTTTTATAGGCATAAACTCGTCCTGTAATTTCGTTATGATCCGATGTTTCTCTCAGAAGCTATGACCAATAAAATCTTTGAAAAATTTCCTTGTCTACTTTTAAGCAATCAGCGCCCACATAGAATTAAAAATTACCAAACCGTTATCATAGCCAATCATTCATATCCCATACTGACTTCACTATAATTGTCTTTACATAGACATATAGAAAATAATCATTAAATGGTCGCTGCTGCCAAAGTGTAAAAATTTCATTTTAACTTGACATGGGCCTACCTAAAATTTCAGCTCGATTGCGTTACGCACATTAAATAATCTCACTTAATCTTTTTTCTGATTTATATACACATATAAAGAAAGGTCCAGGTAAATTTAGTACTATCTTCGAAAATCAGTAAAAATATATGTTGAATTATTTCACGTGACACCAGTTTTACTCTTAATTATTTTTAAATTTAGTCTGGCACCATTTTTAATTCAAAATTGCGTTACGATATTCAAATACTTATTTTCATCAATTTATGTGATTCGTCAGACCTTTACATATAAAATTCATACCTTCCAGCATTACGTTATCACTCTAAATTTACTCAGTTTCTATTCACCCATCCGTGCGTACCAACATATTTCTTCATATATCAATAAAAATATAAAAGATATTGGGACAGAGCGAGCATTGAACAACATTACAATATCAATATTTGTGATCTAATTACTTTTCCATTTCTAATTGCATGCAAATGTTCGTGTTAATTACCGTAAAAAGCGAACTTAACACCGAATCCAAAGTACTGCACATGATATACACATTTCAATTGTTGATTGTACGATAATTAAAAATATAGCCCACATTTAAATGAAAGACATTGTCAAAATTATATTGGTTGCATTTCATATGAAGAGAGATTTTAGATAAATGTGCCCACAGCTATCGATATTGCATTTTTTTAAATATCTGAGCTAAACTTTTCATCACCCACCAATACCACCAGCATATGCATTTCAAGCTGTGGGCATCGTATGAGATTTCCGAAATATGTTCTCATTACGCAACGCACGACGTTTTTTTTTTCTATAGTAATGTTTAATACTATAGGCTGTTTAATACTATAGGCATTTTTTTAAGTTTAATCATGGCCTTGATATAAAAGGCCTATCGCAAAAGCAATTAACGTACAAGATGGCGGACCTAAGCTACTTTTCTCAACCAGTCCGCACAGTGATGTTTTTCTCTGGTATTAAAGAGATGCACGAGAACCACCTACAGGAGATATGATGAAAATCATATGTCATGTCAATTACACTGAGCGGGAAAATAACATAAACAAATGTAGATTGCAACGAATAAATAAAGTTGACCGAATTTATTTCAAATCCGCTATTGTATGTTACATATTCATTTTGAGTTTTTTGGCGTAGCTTAATGTTTGTGTCGGTGTTCGGGATAACCTTTTCATACTAGGAGCGTAAATAAACGATCATTCTCGAGCGGGGCTTCGTGAAAAATACCAATTTCAATTTTCTCCAAATCCAGTTGAAGTTCCACAGTTCGAAGGCGTTTCGTGAATATTGAAGATGTTTGTTGTCAGGAGTTCTTCACAAGAATACCTGTGATATATCTTGGAAAAATGTAGTACACACTGATTCTACGAATGCTCCGTTTTGTCAAACGGTGCATGTACATTATGTCTGGTATTCTAAGTTTCAAAATTTTCTTGTTTTGTAATTGTTACATAGAAAAATAGACAACTGGAAAAAATAAGCATAGTTTTCTAAAATGTTAATCGAGTTTTAAACGTTTAAATTTACTTGCAAATGATAGGTCCTCAAGTTTCGAATGAAAAATCAGCTGCGACTCGAAAGTATTTATAATATATTTATAAACGTTTAAATTTGCTTGCAAATGATAGGCCCCCAAGAAACTTTTGAATTAAAAATCAGCTGCAACCCGAAAGTATTTATAATATAATATTTATAAGAATTTATAGACTTTATTCTTCCTGTAGAGTGATTAGATAAATGTTTCCATATGCTCAGATGAAATGTCGTTTGATTGAATCAAATTGATCTTCATTTCTGCTTTAAATGACTTATTTAAAAACCTACTTTTAGCAGTATTACTCTAACGTTGACTTGTGTCTCTCGATCTATATGGTATTCCTAAAGTGACCATACGTCCCGTTTTGAACGGGACTGTCCCTTTTCTCGGTCACCTGTCCCGTTGTCCCCAGACAAAGCTCCGGGACGCAAAATAGTCCCGTTTTCCGAAACCGCGCGAAAATTTCAAAGTATGACACTATACAAGAAAACCACAGTTTTCGCTCCAACGGTTGCGCGTCGAAATTTATCCAAACATGTTTCGATCCGAAATTCACATGCACGCGTACGAAAACAGAAGCTATTGTAGTAAATGTTTTAGCACGTACAGCGATCGACAAATTAAAAGATGATCTCAATAAATCCAATTGTATTCCAATTTTAAACGACGCTTCAAACCACGGTAAGAAGAAAATATCTCCTCTTGTAGTGCGCTTTTTTCAATTTTACGAAGGTGTGCAAAAAAAATGTTAGACCTCCAAGACCAACCAGGTGCAACTTCTGATATCATTGTTGATTATTGACACCAAGTGTTATACAGATAATAATTTGACAAAAAATTTGTGGCATTTTGTGGCGACAATGCCAATGTCAATTTTGGGGGTGTAGCTAGGCGTGGAATTAATAATGTGTTCGCCAAATTAGAATTATCTCTGAAAAAACCGTTGATAGGTATTGGATGTGGAGCCCATATAATTTACAAAGTAATAACAAGTGCTGCAGATGGCCTACCTTCAGATTACGAAAGCGTTATTGTAAAAATATATTCATATTTTTATATTTATACGGTTCGAGTTGAAGCTCTAAAGGAGTTTGGCGCTGAAGCTGAAATAAAACATCACCAAATGCTCGGCTATAATAAAACCAGATGGCTTGTACTTATGCCTGCCTTGGAGAAAGTTTTAAAAATGTACCAGCTGTTGAAAGATTATTTTTTGAGCATTGCAAAATGTCCCAAATTATAAAAAATTTTTTTTTTTGAAGATCCTACATTATGGTTTCAATTTTTCCACGCTCAGTCAGCAAGTTTTCACCAAGCTGTATTGCAGGTTGAAGGTCAGACTTTGTCGGCAGTAGAAGCTGCAAAAAAAAACTAATCATCTCAAAGACAATTTGGCTCAAAAACAGATGAATTAGTTTCTTCCATTTACTGCTCGTAGTTTAATTGTGAAACTAAAAGATAATGACACTAATATTGATGAAGAGTTTGTGAAACGTATGGGTACTGAATTTTATAAAACAAGCCGTGAATAACCGGAAGAGTGGACTAGCTTTCTTACTAAAGAAATGGAGGTATTTGATTGTACCTGCATGGAAAGACATTCAAAAAGCACTGGATGTATTGACTGAAAAGGGATATATTGACTGTAATAAAGATACAGAAGTATTTGACGAATTTACATTAATTTTAAGCTACGTCACTTCTCAAAAAATAACCGAATGCGATAATTTTAAAGTTTCCACAGAAACTCGTTGGGTCGAAGTATTCAAACACTTTCACACCAATAATCTTCAACATGAAAATTTTTGTGTTCTAATGGACTATATTTTATGTCTACCTGGTACAAATGCTCCAGTAGAAAGAGTTTTTCTCTAATGAATAAATTAAAATCTTATTTAAAATCATCTCCAACTTTATTAAAACAAATTTGTTCCTCTGAGAAATATAAATATAATTTTAAAAAATATGTTGCATATAATTTAATAATTACTGTCAAAAGAACTTTGCTTTATTATTTTTACTAAGCTGGTGAGCCAGTGATTGATTTGATTATTCACAATTTGTTATCATAAAAATAATTATAATGAATCTAAATATAATTATAGTGAGCATTAATTGTATTAAGTTACACTTGTTTTAAATAAAGAATATTAAAAGTGGTGTTTATTTTCAATGTTAACCTGCTAACTGAGGTATATAAACCCATGTCCCGTTTTGAGTTAAAAAAAAATGGTCAGTTTAGGTATTCCTCGACTTTTCATATCCCGAATCGTAGCGTTTGGTACCCGTCCAGACACTGAAATCGCATAAACACCCCGGCAAAATTGATCTAGAAGTAAAATTCTCATTAGTATCATCGTTGGAAATGAGATGCGCCGTCGCTCACTTATCCGTTGCCATTTGGTGACCCAACTATCTTCTGGGCTCGTGACCGCAACTAACCCATCGAACTAATTGCTGGTGCAGTCGTACACTTGATCTTCATTATTTCTCATTCAGAGAAACTCCGCAATTATCGCAGCTGTCATATTCGAACTGTTGAAACGTCTACCAAAGCAAACTAAAATTACAGACGTACATAACTTTGAATGCAGAGTAGAGCATTTACCTTGACTATCGAACAGACCAAACATGCCCGCAACCCTCGTAGGTCTTTAGGAATTGTATCAAAAGACATTATTAACTATTGGATAAACACGTACTTTACTTCGCAATTAAGCCAAACGCATAGAACAAGGCCATGATAGAACCGAGCCCACCGAACAGCACCAATTTGACAGCTAAATAGCCGAAATTGACAGCATAAATAGCCGTTTGAGAGCCACTGAATTTACTCAATCTACCGCCAATTCTCCCTCTGGTGGTGAATTTTCGCAACCATGGGCACAAGTATCCAAGTTTTACCAAAAATAGTAGCTGCATAAAATTACGAACTAAACTAAAAAATCTACAGATGAATACAAAACTAATAAGTAACAATAGTAAATAATAATAATAAATAAATTAGTTACAAGTAGATAACAAACAAAGTAGTAAATAAATAAATAATAACTAAATGAATAACATTTAAATACCAAATTTACAAAATTTTTACAAATTAAATATGCAATACATATATATTAGTATGATCGGGGAAGGGGGAGATTATAAAGAGAGAGCCTTGACAATGTTATTTTCTAAAGTTGCTTTAGATATCGTAGGGGTGGGTAAAGTTCTCGCTCATGCTATTGAATAGTAGTCCAGGGAAATTTTACATGGTGCTTCGGAAAAATTAGGGCAAAGTTGGATTTTCGTGTGAGCCTTGGTACTGGCGTGCTGAACAAAATGTTCAGTGGCGTGGCGTTCATGGAAGCAAGGGAAGCATTGCTTCCCTTACATTTTACTGATATATATTTTAAATTAAATTATTTAAAAATCAAGAGAAAAATCATGGACAGGAATTTTCTAAATAAATTTTCCCAAAAACTCATAGTGAACATCTTGCACGGCTAAGGTGGTAACACCACCGAATGAAAATATTGAGAGAACAAGACGGGTGGAAGCAACTAAAAAATTGCTTCTACGAGCATTAATTTCACTTCATGTAGACTGCATTGTGACGTCATTCAAAAAAATATGCTTGTACTGGCTGCTTGGAAGCAATGCAGAAATTGCTTCTTAGGGGAAATTCTCGTCTCAAGCGAGAAACTGAGAGAGAAGCCACGTACATATGGTTGCTGTGGAACTTATTGTGACGTTCCCCATATAATTTGCTTGTGCGTATTTTTTTTTTGAATGAGAATGTTTGCTGTAGTACCCACACACTAGGTGAATTTTTGAATGAATTTGAACTACGAGATGTTTTAAGGGTTGCCAGAGACTGCTTGAATGTAGTTCGGTAGTGAAATTTAGTGAAATTGCTATATTTTACATATAAATTTGGTGAAGGTATTTTTAATTGGTGAAGGTAATTTTAATTGGTGAAGGTAATTATTTCACCAATAGTTTAGAGTATTGTTGTAATTAAATTGATTTGAATTGTTTAGAATTGAGTGCGTAGAATTACTTTCTGGAATCGCATGATTTTTTAATTTTATACTTAAAATAGTGAGAGTGCAATCAAAAGGTTAATGTATTTATTTGTTCCGTAAATAGCATGGATTATAATTGCATAATTAGTGACCTTTTTAAATTTCCTTTTGGATCTCGATCTTTTGCGGATAAAAAGGAACTCATTGTTTTTTACTCTAATGCAAATTCACAGAGAAAATATTTTTGAATATTCTATCAACAATAAATCAGAAAATAGTTTAAAACAATTTTATAAATCAGTTTTTTTAGTTCTAACATTGCAAGTAATGAATGCAAAAGAGAATGTTACAAGAGCGCCCGCAGAGCGCAGTTTTTCTTCCTTAAAAAGGATTAAAACTTATCTCAGGAATAGGACAGATGAACAGTGACTAAGTGACTTGGCAATACTTTCCATAGAATAGGTTTTCTTAAAATAATGTTTGAGCGAGTAAAGTTTTCAAGACGTCATAGATGAGTTTGCAAAAAAAAAAACAAAGGCAAATTGCATTAAATTTAAAATAGAAGTATGCATGAATTTTCTTTTCAAATTTGATTTATAATAGATTTTTTTTCAGCTGTCACTTCATTTATTTTAAATTTACTAGATTTTTTTTTTATATATAAATATATATGTTATTCGTTATGGGAATGTTGTTACTTTACTGTTATTTTTTATAAGTACTAGAATATTGAAATTTTCTTTATATAGTACTGATAACAATACAGTATAAGTACTCTCACATCCATGCTCGTAATTCATGGAAGCTTTTGTATTTGCAATGTTAAAAGTAGCTAACAAGAGGCGTTCCATTAATACGTTACAAATTTGAAGAAAACATAGCCAAAGTCAGTCATCGAAATGAACTAATTGCTTCCCTAAGGTAAACTATCACGCCACGCCACTGAAAATGTTAAAAGCCCCATCGATCCGAGTGCTGCGTTACTTTTTATACGGGGTCAAAAGTCTCCAAAAGTGACCTTTCCTAAATATCTCAGTAGCGGCCCCGTCTTTAGAAAAACAATGTATAACGAGTTTATAGCTTAAAAAATTTCATATAAAAAAGATTTGACAATTTTTTTCTTGTAAACATAACCTTTTTTGCGATATATTGATCTAAACATTTGTAACTAACAGTTTCCTTTTTCTCAACGGCATGTTTATATTATCCTATTTTGATTACGACTTGGAATATTTGTGAGTTTGTTTTTCTATGTTTAAGGTGGTAAATAAAAATTAATGATCTCCAACTGTAAGTGGTCACATCAGTCAAGTATGCACTGTTTGAGCTGGTGGTGGAGAATCAGTGCATACTTTCGAAACCACTTAGTCAAAAAAAACTATAAATAAAATTTTTTCAATTTTAATCATCCCGCAAAATCAATTCCACTTTGATTCTGCTTTCGGAGGCTTCTTCCGCAAAACGATCGAGTTTCCCGTATCAACTATTCTCTGCTCTGATAAGCTTTAGAGACGATATACGTTGTCTATGGTGATTTATAGACAAGAAGGAAACCATGATCACAAATCAATAACCCTTATCCGTAGGAATTGTTCCACTTGAATCAAGTGGCATCAAGGCGCTCAAAGCACCATCTTTTGACGGGTAAACTTCTTGGACCATCTACAAGAAGCAGTTTGAGGCGGTTGCAGAGTTTAACCACTGGAGCGATCGAGAACGTGTGATACAACTGATGGTGTCATTAAGAGGAGTCGCAGCAGAAGTTCTTCTAACAGTTCCAGGGGACAATAGCTTCAGCTATTCAAGCTTGACGAATGCTTTGCATATGAGGTACGCCGAAGATCACCTGCAAGAAGTCCATCGTTCACAGCAGGGAACACGTGCACAGAAGCCAGGGACAGCATCCCTTATGAAGACGTTGCACCAGTTTGCTCAGGATATTGAGCGGTTAGCACTTCTGTCCTACTCTAGGTCAGAACCAGAACATCGGGATGAAACGGCGAAAGATACTTTCATTCAGGAAGTACGTGATGAAGAACTTCAAATAGCACTTCGTTTGGCTGAAAAACGGACATTGAAGGAGGCTTTGGCCTACATTTCGATTTACGAATCGGCGAAGCAGGCGTTTCGAAGAAATGTTAGAGTGTGTGAAGTAGGAGAGGAGTGCATGTGCAGAAAAGCCAATATCTCCATGAAATCATTGTGATTTTCGTAGGAAATGGAAATCGACGTATTGTCAGGAATATGTGCATAGCAGAGTTCCCTGATACTGGAACTATGGAAAGAAGGGACATTTGAGTCGTGACTGTTACAAGAAGAATGAAACTAGATACTGCCAAGATTGCGCAGTAAAATATAAGCAAAGTAGGAGATTTAAATGGCCAAACACAACCACTTATTCTTGGATAACGGCAACGAAACCAATAGGAAACAAGTTCAAGGACCAGCGGCTGGCCCACAACACTGGTAAAACTGAAACGATCATCGTTGCCAGGTTATATGTCCGTGAGAATAATTTAAGTCTGCAGGGGAAAGTCAAAAACGAAGCTTGTAAAATCATCATCGACTTTCTGGTCTCTCATGGTTTCAGCCTGGATTTGTGAGAGCGGATAATTAGATGGAGGAGCGAGGAATTACCATTAGCACATGAAAGAGGATGGAAACATCGAACAGAAGCACAAGGTGACCACATATGCGTAGCGGTGAGACAAGTAGGCATTTCGTCGGAAAAGAAGAAATAGAGTTAGAGGCATCGCAGTGTAACATAAATTGCAGCGAAACAAAAAAAGGAATTTGCATCCGGATCTGAGCGGAAATATGTAATGGGCAATATTTTTCGAAGAATGCATATTAGATCGAAATCTATTATATCTCCGAAAGGCCACAAAATAACAAAGAAGTACGTTTCGGAACTGCAACAACAGCAACGACCAGAGCCTAATCCACAAACAGTAGGGAAAGCGAAGACGAAGCAATTCGATTTGAGAGCGAATTTAATAGGATTACCGAAAAACGTTCTGGTGTGGAACGTACGTCCTAATTTGCGACCGAAATAGGAAAGATAGTATCACCAACGGCTCAACGATGTTGCCTACCGAACTAGTGTTAAGTAGGACACGGTTTCAAAGAGAGTTTGTAAGAGTCGCCTCTTTTTTGTACTGAGCCAGTACAACGTCCCACTTCAAATGAGGCGAGGCATTTTTTATGAACGCGGTACAAAAGAGGCGATAGTACAAAAGAGGCGACATAGTACAAATGACGCGATGTAGTACAAAAGAGTCGATTTAGTACAGAAGAGGCGAATAGTACAAAAGAGGCGATAGAGCGAACTCTAGCATTTGGCTCGCCACGACTAATTGAAGATTTGAGTCAAAAAGTCTCAACTCGTCTCTACTCGTCTCTACTCAGTAGTACAAACTGATTAAACGTACACACATTGTATTTTGTACGGCACATTGTACTAGCTTGTACCCGCACCGTACAATGTAATGCCTTTCTCTGACATGTCATGTTGGTCGTCACTATCGGCTCTTTGTCTCTCATCTTACAAATCGCAAAGTGTAGAGTAGCATGACAAAAATTTTGAAGTGGTACATTTCATGAATTTGACGCGACATGACAATTTTCGTTCTTGTACGGGACAAATGTACTGGCTCTTACAAGTCCTACTCAACACTATACCAAACACAGCAGCATCGAAAAACCCGGGTGAAAATGAAGGCTGTGCACCTACACTGACTTGCCCCGTGCCATGGAAACAACATAATGGCTGACGACGAATCTGTTCGGGACGAACATGTCTGAGGAGGGGCTAATACATTCACACCAAACAAATCATATTTTCCCATCACAGTGCCAGAAATAGCCAGGAACGTCGAGAAATATCTGTCTCATACATGTGTTCCAAAAAACGAAAACAATCTATAAATAAAACGCAGGCTAGAGCACTCTAGAAGCAAAATCAAAATATTCTAGAAGCTAAGACACAATCAGATCCCAGATGGCAACGGAAATTCGCAATAAAGCCGAAGCACATAGCTGCGAAGTTTTCAAAGGGGGCGGCGAACTTCTATGTAGAATTTCGCATTTGAATATGGTGAACCACAATGTAGCGAAATTTTCGCCGCCAATGCACTGACGAACGACAGTTACATTCATGGCACCAACCAAGGCACCAACCTAAATCATTTTTGCGAAGGATGTGCAGCGAGAAGGCGACAAAGGAACGAGGCTGGTTCAGCAAACGTAGTCGTCTATTCTTTGGAAGTGGGAGGAAACCAGTAAGCGCCAACCTCATAGGTCGAAGGCTGGCTCGTGGAATTGTTGACCCCAGAACCATCATCACAGTATCTAGGCTCTATCGACACGAGAACGACTTAAATCTGCAAGGAAAAATCGAAGCCAAGCTTTGCAATATCACTTTTGATACCGGAGCAATGAAGTCGATTTTGAGGAAGGACTTGGTGGAAGCGTGGAGACTGGGTAACGTTGGGCGAATCCGCACCAGTACACGAAGAAATAACTCGTCAAATACAGCTCAGTGATTTGGTGTTCCAGCATCGATTCCTGGTGGCAGATATAACCGACGAATGTATCTTGGGATGGACTTCCTAGGCCCTCATGGTTTCAGCCTGGATTTAGGAGAAAGAGTGATCAAGTGGAAAAACGTAAAAATACTATTGGTGGGTAACAGGAAAGGAAATGACCGGCTGAGAATCGTCGTCTGCGAAACACCAAAGTCGTCCAAAAACATCATCTGGGCTACATTGGATGCTGATCCCGGGGGCCACCAGTACTTCAACGTGGAGCTAACGCAAAACTCAGCAGTCAGCAGCATTATGGTGGCAAAAAGCCTAATCTCAATTATGGAGGGGAATTATATTCCTCTAAGGTCACTGAATTTAGCGGAGCAGGAAAAGAAGCTTAAGAAAGGAGAAGTAATCACCGACCACCAACTAGTTTCTTCAATCACTTCTTTGGAGATGGCAGAAATACAATCTGAACACACAAAAATACCCAACAGCAAGATAGATGAGCTAGCAAAGAACATGTTACAGTTTTTGGAACTAAGCGATGAACAGTACCAACAAGGAGTTCAGCTAATTGAACGCTATGCTGATATCCTATTGACTCGAGATGACGATTAAGGAAGGACTAAGTTGACTACGCATCGAATCGTTACACGAAATGCATCACCGATTCGGCAGGCTCCCCGCCGCTTACCACTAGCCAAACAAGCTGAGGTTGCCGACACGATACAGGACATGCCATAACAAGGGATCATAGAGCCTTCGACTAGCCCTTGGACGTCGCCAGTTGTCTTTGTCAACAAGAAGGATGGCAGTACACGGTTCTGTGCTGACTATCGACGATTGAATGATTTTACAAAAAAGGATAGCCACTCATTGCAAAGAATGGATGACATGATGGATACTCTAGCCAGTGCGAATTGGTTTTCAACGTTGGATTTGAAGAGCGGATACTGGCAGGTCAAAATTGAGAAAAGTGATTGTGAAAAGACAGCCTTTTCCATGGGAGCGGGACTCTGGCAATTTGTTGTAATGCCGTTTGGATTCTGAAATGCTCGTGCGACCTTTGAATGATTCATGGAGCGTGTACTGCTTGGATTAAGTTGGAAAGCATGTTTGGTATACCTAGATGACATCATTGTTATCGGCAAAATGTTCAAAGAACACCTGAAAAACCTGGATGACGTATTCGAAAGGTTGCGAGAGGCTAACTTGAAGCTAAGTCCCAAAAAGTGCAATCTTTTCTACAAGAGGAATATAAACCGACCCTGCAAAAATTGAATCCATAAAAAATTGGCCAGTACCTCAGGATAAGCATAAACTTTGGAGTTTTCTGGGATTGGCAACGTACTATCGCCGGTTCGTGAAGGATTTCGCTACCATCACCAAAAGTTTATACCAGCTGACGGAGAAAAATCTACCGTTGAACTGGAACCATCAGTGCCAAGAAGCATTTGAGAAGCTTAAACAGGAGCTATGTGAAGCACCGATGCTGGCATATCCTGAACCGCAGAAAACTTTCATCGTGGACACTGATGCAAGTAATAGAGGTATAGGTGCGGTGTTAACACGGCAAATTGATGGTCAGGAACGGGTAATTGCTTACTTTAGCCAGGTGCTATCCAAGCCAGAGCGAAACTACTGTGTCCTCGAAGAGAGCTGTTGACAATAGTTGAGGCCACCAAACATTTCCATAAATACCTGTACGGCCAAAGCTTCGTATTGAGGACCGATCACGCCGCTCTGAGATGGTTGCTCAGCTTTAAGAGCCCCGAAGGACAAGTAGCACGATGAATTGAAAGGTTGCAAACATACAACTTGAACATAGTCCATCGAGAAGGTACCATACACGGAAATGCCGATGCTCTCTCCAGACGCCCATATAAGCCGGAATGCAAGCATTGTCATCGGTTAGAAGAAAAGGCAATCGATGCCGAGGTAAAGTGGATATCCGTTTCACCAGCAAGAGGATGACGAGCAATTGGCAGATGGAGATCTAGGAGATATCAGAGCCTGTAAGGAGTCTGCACATCGGCTTGAATGGCATATCAAGTCGAAGTCCTACGCTAAAGAGCTACTGGGCACAATGGCACTCCTTGCATCTTGATAGAGGCCTACTAAAAAGAAAATGGGAAACTGCGGATAGGTCAGCGCATCGCATGCAGGTTGTACTTCCTCGGAGCAAAGTTAAGGTTGTTATGTAGGAAATACACGAGGGAACAACACTTGGCCACAAACAAAACACTTTATAAAATAAGAAAACGATTTTATTGGGTACATGCGTTGGAAGATGTGGAAGACTGGTGTAGGAAATGTGCAGTCTGTGCGTCCGTAAAAGGACCCAGGAGAAAGCCTAGGGGTGAACTGAAGACCTATAGCATTGAAGCCCCTTTCAAAAGGATCGCCATTGATGTAGTAAGACCGTTTCCGGTTTCACAGCAAGGAAATCGCTACGTGCTGGTAGTATCTGACTATTTTACCAAATGGACAGAAGTCTACGCTATTCCAATTAAGGAAGCATATACAGTGACGGAGCAAATCGTGATTAACTGGGTAAGTAGGTACGGAGTCCCAAACGAGCTATATTCCGATCAAGGCCGAAATTTCGAATCCCAAGTGTTTACTGAGTTTTGCGATGCCTTGGGCATAAAGAAGACGAAAATCACTCCACTTCACTCACAGCCCGATGAAATGGTCGGAAGGTTCAACAAAACCATGATTGAGTACTTGGCCAAAATGGTCGAAGACCATCAGCGTGATTGGGATCGTCATATTCCATTCTTCCTAATGCCTTATCGAACAGCGACTCATACAACAACCGGAGAATCTCCTTCACGTATCGTATTTGGACGAAATATTAGACTTCCGGCTGATGTTAAATTCGGAATACCTCCAGAAGATCCTACGACAACAACAGAGTACGTTTCGGAGCTGCGGCAACGGCTAGACTCCATCCACGAGGCAGTTAGGAGCCACATAGACCTAAATACGGACCGGATGAAAACGCGGTATGACCTGAAGGCAAACTCGGCTGGATTTCAAGAAAATGATTTAGTTTGGCTTTATAACCCCCGTCGGCGGAAAGACCTGAGTCCTAAACTCCAGCCAAAATAGGAAGGATCATACCGCATCATTAAACCTCAACGATGTTATCTACCGGATACAGCAACATCGAAAACACCGGTCAAAAATGAAGGTTGTGCACTTAGACCGACTTGCCCCGTTCCATGGAAACAACACAATGACTGACGACGAACCTGTTCGGGACGAACAGGTCTAAGGAGGGGGTAGTGTTGCATGCACACCGAACAAAGCATATTTCGTTGTGTTGGTGCCAGAAAGAGCCACAAACGTCGAGAAATATCTGTCTGATACATTTCAAAGAACGAAAACAATCTACAGGTAAAAACGTAAAATTCACCATAGCATCTTCGAGAACCCAAGACACAGTCCCATCTCAATTGGTAGCAGACATTCACAAAATAGCCTTCTCGATGCCAGATCAAGAACCGTCGACATAAATCCAGAAAAGCCTAGACACATGTAGAACAACTCACCACACCAGATAATAAGCGTGTTTTTTTGCTCCTCTATCCAGCAGAGAGTAGAGTATATGCATTGAAAACAACA
Source organism: Nemotelus nigrinus (assembly GCA_947369275.1). Classification (NCBI taxonomy): domain Eukaryota; kingdom Metazoa; phylum Arthropoda; class Insecta; order Diptera; family Stratiomyidae; genus Nemotelus; species Nemotelus nigrinus. Next base: position 158,813,640 of record OX376372.1, on the reverse strand, counting down.
ACACTCCTACACCAGTGAATTCACTAGTACAGAAATTCGGTAAAACTGGACTTGATGCCCCACACAGCTGTTACATGAATTTCGCCGATAGATGTCGGGCTAATATGTTTGTGTTTTTGTGGTTGTGCGTTTGCTTTTGGGGCTTCTTTTCTTTCTTTTTTTTCTTTTTCTTAATTGTTTTATCTTCTTTTTTATTTTTTTTGTATAATTTTGTCTGTTTTTCTTCAATTTTTCACCCCTTCTACCACCTTTTCGCCCTCTGGTGGTGGGATTTCCCGGGTGTGGGGCATCAAGTTCAGTTTACCCCAGAAATTATATTCCTCATTTGTAGTTCACGTGTTGAAATGTAGAATGTGCTGATAGAAAAAAGAAAAGCTCATGAGAAGTTGTTTTTTTTGCTGTGAGGTGGCTTTGGGTTTTTCATGGTTATGTTGAATGTTTTGGTAGTTATGAAATTAGAAAAAGCTCTCATAATGTGTAGGAAGTTAAAAGAAGTGATTTTCTGTTAGTTCTTTTTCTATTTTCTATCGATTGTGATAGTGTATATTCGTTATTTTCTTTCTTTATTTTCAGCTGTTGTGTGGTACCACAGCAAATACAGCAACATATGTCAGTCTTAGCGAATGCACTGCTGTTTTATACTAGATCGTTGTTTTTGCGGCATCGTTGTACTCTGCTCTGCATCGGAGCAAAAAAACACGCCTAATGTGTGGGGGTTTGCTGACCTCACCGCTAGATGTCAATTTGTAATACACGAGAATCTGCCGTGGGACTAGGATCTCACCGCCAGACGTCGTGGGATTCTAGATGAGAGTCCTAGTGCTGTCAAGGCATTTTGGGGTAAACTGGACTTGATGCCCTACACCCGGGAAATCCCACCACCAGAGGGCGAAAAGGTGGTAGAAGGGGTGAAATATTGAGGAAAAACAGACAAAATTATGCAAAAATAAAAAATAAATAAGAAGATAAAACAATTAAGAAAAAGAAAAAAAAGAAAGAAAAGAAGCCCCAAAAGCAAACGCACAACCACAAAAACACAAACATCGGCGAAATTCATGTAACAGCTGTGTGGGGCATCAAGTCCAATTTTACCGCATTTTGCTATCTATAGATATTGCGTTATATTGGGTTTAATAGTGACTGAAGTAATAAATATAGTGCATTAATTGCTACAAATGGAGTGTAAATATCGCCGCAAGAGGTCTTAGCAGTTAGTTTGTACACAGTTAGTACACTAATACAGTGGAATACAAATTAAGTGTATCCGGGCGCCGATATTTTGACATTGTAACGCGATAGTGCGATCATTAAAGTGTACGCGATCTAGTGTTGAGAATTATTTGTGTAAATAAAAGTATAATTAGTGGTGTAAAAGAAAACTATTTTATTTCACGAATGAGGAGAATATCGAATCCACGAAATGTGTTTTAAGGCTAAAATACAACAATATAATAAAAACATATTATTCATTTTGGTTGTTTACATATCAACTACAAAATAATATTGCTTTTGAAAGAAACAAGGGATAAGTAATACTATCAATTTGTTCAAACTGCCGATTCGTTTTGAAAGTATGCTCTAAATAAACACAATTCGTCAAGAGTTTCAAAATTCAAACTAGACCTGATTGTGCTATAGCTGCTCAAAAAGATATTTCGGGATCTACACTTTTTGGTGGGATAATAAGCATGTAATCATACGCCAGCTGTAATAATGAGCCCTTAGCACCTCCGTTTCCATAAAACGACATTTTTAAAATTTACAAAATACCTAAAGAATATTCGATAGAGTAATGTGTTTTTCATACTCTTCATATCCATTTCACATATTCTATCGAATTTAAAAATATAGATATTAGAATATAAAATAATTATAATAGTCGTAAAATATCATTTTCTCTCTTTTGTGCATTCTTCCGAAAAAAAATCTTCGATTTTCGAACATTTTTGGTCGGATTTCCACAATTTATACAAAAACGACACCTTTTTAGACGCTTCAGAAATGAAATCGGAGATTAGAGCTTTCTAGAACTAAAAAACACGTAGTTTTTTTGAATTTTTCCTAGTCAAAAACCAAGGAAATTTTCCTCCCTTTCGACAACACAACGCACTGAGTGCCTTTTCTAATCATCATAATTTTGGACACACCCATGTTTTTTTCGGAAATCGGCATTAAAATCCCGATCATAGACAAGAGCCCGTTATCCCGGAATTATTATAAAAAATTTAATAAAAATTGAATTAATTCGAATAATTCGTGTTTGCCGTTCCTTCTCTGCTTCGTACATATTGTTACATGTTTTTTTCGGAAATCGGCATTAAAATCCCGATCATAGAAGAGAGCCCGTTATCCCGGAATTATTATAAAAAATTTAATAAAAATTGAATTAATTCGAATAATTCGTGTTTGCCGTTCCTTCTCTGCTTCGTACAGCCGTTTTTGTACAAAAACGACACATTTTTAGAAACTAGATTATTAATCGGAACAATTTACCTCTTATAAACTATTTTTAGAACTATTTTGGTACTACTTTGGTAATATTTTGGTATGATTGGTACCATCCACATTTTCACAGATCCCTCCTTTTCGTAGTTTCGCGTCGTTTACTCAACCATTTTTAGACACACTTTTAGAAAATCGGAGATTATAGTCTTTTTAAACTAAAAAACACGTCGTTTTTTTGACAATTCAGTTTAAATTCAATTTACAAAGTTTTTACAATTCAAGCAAACGATAATTTCGGTAAATCGCTGACATGGTTTAAGCATAGTACTGAATTTGATTTCACGTGAAATTTTCATACGAAATTTCACGTGAAATTGGTTTCGGCGAAAATTTAGCTTGAAAATAAGCAAAAGTTGTACTCTGTTCTTAAGAACAAAGAGTTCTTAAGAAGAACTCTGTTCTTAAGAAAGTTGTACTCTGTTCTGTTAAGAACAGAGTACAACTTTTGCTTATTTTCAAGCTAAATTTTCGCCGAAACCAATTTCACGTGAAATTTTGTATGGGAATTTCACGTGAAATCAAATTCAGTACTATGCTTAAACCATGTCAGTGATTTATCGAAATTATCGTTTGCTTTACTATGCTCAAAGCATAGTACTGAGTTCGATTTCACGTGAAATTTTCATACAAAATTTAATGTGAAATCTGCTTCGGTGAAAATTTAGCTTGAAAATAAGCAGGAGTTGTACTCTGTTAAGAACAGAGTACAACTCTTGCTTATTTTCAAGCTAAATTTTCGCCGAAACCAATTTCACGTGAAATTTTTTACGGGAATTTCACGTGAAATCGAACACGGTACTATGCTTAATGAGAAACAATTGGTTTGCTGCCACGCTAAGTCATGTATCGAGTCCCATGAACCTAATGCACAGCCCTGATTGTTATTTGAACAACTGATTCATTTTGACAGAACAAAGCGAAAGCTATCCTGGGATCAGAAAAGTGGCGGTAGTGAAGTGAATTTTTGGCTATCGACACTGCAAGGCAATTTTTATTGTTGTTTCCCTACCCTTCATTGATTCAATTCCAAAATCAACAATATACCGCCACAATGTCAGAGAAAAAAGACAGTAATTGGGTAAAGAAAGCCGAGGATCAGGAAATATCCAACTTGGTATGTAAACTTTTCATGTATTTAACCTCATTTCGGACACATCTTCACCTGTTCCAACGTTTATTTGAATTATGCACTGACGAGAATTTACTTTTAGGTGAATAAACTAAATATAGCAAAGGGAAATGACGAAAAAAGCAAACCGGAAGTTGTTGACGAAAAGAAAGAAGATCAGCCGGATTCGGCCAGGTAAAATTTGAATTCTGTTTCTTATTTAAATTAGTTACACAAATATCGTATTATTTTTTGACAGTGCTGCTGATACAAGTCTGCTTATGAAAATTATCCGTAAAGGTTTGGTCGAATCTAAACAGGACTTGGAAATTCAACGCAAAGATCCAAATTCTCCTTTGTATTCAGTCAAAACTTTCGAGGCCCTACATTTGTAAGTTTCGAGTGTTGTCTAGATATCATAAAATGACTATGCTTGTTGATAATACAGGAAACCTGAGTTGTTGAAGGGTGTCTATGCCATGGGTTTTAATGCTCCCTCTAAAATTCAGGTAAATTTAGCTCTTAATTCGCAATTATAATGGGGGCTTTAACTGCTAGCATATCACTAATATAAACTTTTTTATATTATTAAGCATCTTAGTGGACGAACAAACTATTTACATCACTGTATATTATTATGCAGAAAGTTTAAGAACTATATGCTACTCTTTTCAATGACTTAGATATTCGTTCAAATGTGTTTATTATTACTTCTACATCACTCTACTTTAATTAGGAAACCGCACTACCCACACTGCTGGCTGATCCACCACAGAATATGATTGCACAAAGTCAATCTGGAACTGGTAAAACAGCAGCATTCGTGCTTGCGATGCTAAGTCGAGTAGACCCAACAAAAGATTACCCACAGGTAAGCAATTTGATTTTGTTTTTTTTAAAACTAAACTGAAAATGAGCTTCTTCCAGGTTTTGTGCCTTTCGCCAACCTATGAATTGGCGATTCAAACTGGTGAAGTGGCAGCCAGAATGGCTCAGTTTTGCCCGGAAATCAAACTGAAGTTTGCTGTTCGAGGAGAAGAAGGTGAATAATAATAATAAATTTCGTTAATAATGTTCTAACCAAATTGTTTAGTCGGCAGGGAAAAACTAAATGATCACATAATTATTGGGACGCCTGGTAAAGTGATGGACTGGGGTATTAAGTATAAAGTTTTTGATTTAAAGAAGATGCGAGTGTTTGTTCTGGATGAGGCTGATGTTATGATAGCAACACAGGGACATCATGACCAATGCATAAGGATTCACAAGTGAGTATTTTTGTGAAAATTTTACATTGGTTAACCGACGCTTGAAACTTCTTAGGCAACTTTCAAAATCATGCCAGATGATGTTTTTCTCAGCAACATACGATAAGGAAGTGATGGACTTTGCACAGTATATTGTGCCGAATCCGATCATTATCAAGTAATATTTTTGATATTCATCTGGGTTCGCTGTAAATTTCCAATTTATATGCATTTCTTTTAGGCTGCGGCGGGAACAGGAATCACTAGATAACATTAAACAATATTACGTACAGTGCAACAATCAAGATGAAAAGTATAAGGCCATACAAAATATATATGGTGGTATAACTGTTGGCCAAGCGATCATTTTCTGTCATGTACGTAAAGTTTTGTTTTGGATATGTTTGAGTGCATTGAATAAATAACATTTTATAGACTCGAAAAACCGCACAATGGTTAGCTGGAAAAATGAGTACGGACGGTCATTCAGTTGCGATTCTCTCAGGTGATTTGACCGTAGAACAACGCTTACGTGTTCTTGACCGTTTCCGGGAAGGGCTCGAAAAAGTTTTAATTACTACAAATGTGTTATCTAGAGGTTTGTTTGCAAAGTTCTAGTGGTATGGTAATATATGAGGAGTTTATTGCAGGTATTGACGTTGAACAGGTAACAATAGTTGTCAATTTTGATCTGCCAATGGATGCTCAAGGCCGAGCTGATTGTGAAACATATTTGCATAGGATAGGCAGAACAGGCCGATTTGGTAAGTGATTCATAAAAAACCGAAGAATTTCATTGTTTGCAGCAATTTTACGAAGATGATTGGCAATCAAAACTTCTGGTCGCCTGGTGGCTATTTTGGCTGGTTACATCACCAGGATATGCGTGGTCTTAGAACTAAACTTGAGCAAGTCAAAATTTGTTATATATAGTGTTGATTCCATTTGTTAGGTAGAAAACGTGGCTTAGTGACGATACTTTTAGAAGTGCAATTTTCCATCCGCACAGTGTTTATAGACATGATCGTAGTCGTTTGTTTCCAAATGAAACTGATGGTAGTGATGTTGTTAAGGCATTGCATAAATTTAATAGTATCGTACACATTCTTATCCGTGATATCGCTCCTTTAAGCAACTTTACCTTCATTTTAGAGCAGACTTCCAAAAACTTGCATTAATTCTTCCGCTGATCATGATATTCCAATAGTTCTGCTAAATTGGCTCCATCTACTTCAGTAAATCCGATATTTTGGGTCTCATCTAAAATATTAGATTGTATATCTGTCAGGCTAATTAAATCTGGTTCATTGGTGCCACATTCAGGCTAAATGTTCTTCCGGGCTCCATTCACACTCGTCTGCTTCACTTTAATCCAAGCATCCCGAATTTTTTTCACAGCTTTAAAAGTGTTAAAATTGAGCTAAAAACTTTCAATCAGTTTGGATTGTGGCTGCTTGTGCATTCTTGGTCCATTTCCTTTATCAGTTGTTTAAAAATTCAACGTAGAAAGTTAGTTTTAGTTTTATAGAAGGTTGCCGCTTATATGGCTTGCATTAAGCCATCAATATGGGCTCATTTGTCACCATCCGCTGGTCAGTTAGAGCTGCCAAGTGATCACTTTACTAAATTGAATCAACGAACTCAACGTAGCGGTTGTAGGAACCTAGCGGTTTTTGTTTATTTAGAAACGGTAGCTGGTCTGACAGACAACACGAGAGGTAAAGGCTCCGATCCGTAAAATAAACACCCTAGCGACTCCTGCGCCCGTGTTTGACTCGTCCGTGTAAATCCAGGTGTCGCCGGTGACGTCCATCATCTATTCTGTTCTCTTCGGTTTCTTGAACTGGAAGTTCCTGTTAAGGCATATCATACTACTTATATGCTGTGCATCCACAGCAACAAGTCCACACCCTCTCCGTCTTGTCTTGTCTTGATAATGGTCTATCTGTTGCTTTTCATCATCACATGATCGCTTCATGCATCAAAATTGGCCTCACTCCACATGTGAATATATAGTAGGCCGCTCGAGTTTTAAGACCGCAGATGATGGAATAGGTAGATCGGAACGCGAAAAGTACTGCGCTGACCAGTGCCAATTCGGTACTTCACAAACCCCCAGTTCTGTTTCCTGTATAAGGCCTAAATATTTCACGCTATCGACAAGTTTCAATATCCGGTTGGGGGTTGGTGTGACAATGACCGGCACCTTGTGTTTCCTTGTGAAGAGTACAAGTCCGCTTATTATCGGGTTTAGCCAAAGATTGGCGTTTCTGGTCCAGATTTGTATCTGGTCCAGTGTCAATTACATAAGGTTCGACAAAGTTTGTGGGAATGCACTCCGCACCAGTACCACAATGTCATCGGCATACGCTACCACTTCAAAACCACTGGCCCTTAAAATCATCAATATCTTGTTGACTCTTAGTATCCAGAAATCGGGCGATATGATCCCCCCTTGTGGTGCTCGCGCTTATATTCTCTCCGTTTATATTCTCTCCGTTTATATTCTCTCCACTTTACCCCTTTCCAAAAGCGGCTTCAATCTGTCTGTTTTTGAACAAGTTCGATGCCCACATCATTAGAGTTTCATTGATGCCCTATCTATTGAATGATATTCGTAACAAAGAAATTGTTCAAAGCCCCCTCGATTTCTAAAAAGGCTGCTAACGTGAATTCCTTTTACTGTAAGGATTTTTCTATTGCACTGGCTACTTTATATAACGCGTCTCTAATGACTTGTTCGACAGTTACGCATGTTAATACAAAATTTCTCTACATTACTCAAGCTCTTTATGGGCAAACCCTACAGCCGCTCCAGTGTTTTGAGTAGAAACGCTTAGTACCATCCACATGCACATTATAGTCTGGGGAAACCTAACATGGTGCTTCGGAAAAATTAGGGGAAAGCTGAATTTTTGTGTGAACCTTGTTACTGGCAAGTTGAACAAAATGTCAAAAGTCCCCATCGATCCGAGTGCTGCGTTACTTTTTACACGGGGTCAAAGGTCACCAAAAGTGACAGTTTCCTAAATATTTCAGTAAAATTCACGTCTTCAGAAAAGCAGTGTATGACGAAATTTCCATCAAAAAAGATTATATAGCTTTTTCCTGTAACCGTAACCGTTTTTTCGATATATTGATCTAAACATTTGTTACTAACAGCATCCACTTTCTCACGGCATATTAATATTATCCGATTTTGATTACAACTTGGCATGTTTGTGAGTTTGTTTTTCTATATCTAAGAGGCGCACAGAAAAAAACATACAAATAAACTTATCTACCACACTCCAGGGTAGGTAGAAAAGTGTGCCCCGAAAAGTTCCCCCTCCCCCTTTACCATAAAATGGTATTCCTGAGCATCCATCCCAAATCTTCAGAAATGAGCTCGTTGCCTACTCTTTGCCCACTGTTAAACAGGATAGGATCGCTTTTTATCCTGTTAATTGCCTACTCTTGACATCGCAGGACCAGCCCTACATCCATATCGTTCCCACACCCTACCCAAACCCGCAAACGAACCACCCCGAAATACTTTTCGGAGTTCACTTTTCCACCTACCCTGGAGTCTGGTAGATAAGTTTGTGTACATGTTTTTTTATGCGCCTCTTAAACATAGAAAAATAAACTCACAAACATGCCAAGTCGTAATCAAAATCGGATAATATCAACATGCCGATGAGAATGAGGGTGCTGATAGTAACAAATGTTTAGATCAATATATCTCAAAAACGGTTATGGTTACAGGAAAAAGTTATATAATCTTTTTTGTTGGTAATTTTCTAAGCTACAAATTCGTCACACATTGTTTTTCCGAAGACGTAACCGTTACTGAGATGTTTAGGAAAGGTCACTTTTGGTGACCTTTGACCCCGTATAAAAAGTAACGCAGCAATCGGATCGATGGGGACTTTTGACATTTTGTTCAACACGCCAGTACCAAGGTTCACACCAAAATTCAGCTTTCCCCTAATTTTTCCGAAGTTTCGCCTTTTTTATGTCGGATTTCACTGGGCTATTAGTCGATTCACCAAACTAATCGTGTTGAATCGGTGGGTCATCACAACGGCTTACCAAAGAATTGAATAAGTCAATGTCCTGAGAAGCAAGTCCCCTAAACTCAGACTCTTTTCCATTTCTTCTATCTCGCAATTTCGTAATAACAGTTTCGTAATAATAAATGCTCATTTGCTCGGATTATCTCAGCATTCTTCACAATCGTATACACAGTCGTGAGTTTTAATTTCAGTACTATTCTAATGTCCGTTAGCTTTTCCACGTCCTCTATTCGTTTCGAAAACTACAAACTTTGCTGTAGTGCCCTCATTTTGTTTTAAAGCAGTAGGCTCATTCTCATTACTTTCGAGCTCTTGATTTTTCTACTATTAAGTGCCGTCGCTGTCTTAAATATTGCACTTTCAAGTCCAATCTAACGAAAAATTATGTCGATCAAATTTCAGCTGTTACGAGTAAAATATATTACTCCTAATATACAATACTTACTCCTAATATTACCTTAAATATGGTCAAAAGCATAATCTGCCATTATCGATCATGAACTGTCATATCTTATTCATCATGCATTTATTAAAATACACTGCAAACTACCAGTTATCATATTTTACAATTTTACCGATCGCATCCTTTATGACCATATGCATGAATTACGTCGTTGTCGTGGCGCTACTCTCGAACCTTAGCTTCTACCAGATGACGCCTCCAATTTTTTCGGTCCAACGACGACGACCTTCGATTTCGAGATCCGCGCAGCAATGCACAGTCATCGTCGGCAGTCACAACAGCGTTTCCTAGGGTATCGCACTTTCCTTCAACCCTCAGCTGTTCCATCGAATACCTTTTTAGGTATTCCATGCTCGTCCATTCACTGCACGTAACCTGCCCATTGTAGTTTCCGTAGTTTGATGATTGTGACTACCTCTGGATCCTCAAATATTTGCTCGCCATAGGCCACTCTCATGTTTTGCTTCAATTTTTCGCCTCAGGACATGGCTTTTAAAAGCGTTCAACATATTTGCGGATGCTTGTGCGAGGGTCCATGTTTCACATCAGTAGCATCATATGCCTTATTATTGATTTATAGACGGAGCTTTATTTTGCTGTGTATGCAGCCTGTCCTCAGTGTAGTTAGAACGGAGTAGAAAGTTTTATTAGCGAGCTGTACTCTTCGTTTTATTTAGTTAGTTTCTTTGCATTTTTTTGTCATTTGCACCTAAGTGTATAAATTCTTCCATATTTTCTAAGTTATAACAGTCGAGAGCTATATTTTGCCTATTTCTTGTTTGAGTCATTTTCTTCAAGTTAAACCCTCCGAGAACACACCTATTTTTTCGATCATCGAGAACAATTGGGGTCAAATTGACCCCAACCACTTTTGAACGTCAATAGAATCGCCGCCACTGAAGATTTTCATTTTAAAAAATTTGTAGGTATAGATTAAGGCCTCTTTTAGTAGTTCTTATGTATTAAAAGTGGCCTAAATGTCCTTAACATACCTAAAAAAATTCGCGAAAAAAATAGTTTTATCAAAAATCTGCTTTTTTACAAAAATATCGCAGCTTTGTCCATTTTCAAAATTTTTGGCTAAAAATTTAGGGAAATACATTCAAGGTATGACAAAATCATAAAAAAAATAGCCCTATAGTGACCCTTGAAAAAAAAGTATTTATTTTACATATTTACGGTGGCGATTGTGAGAATTTTAAAATTTGCACATTCAAAAAAAAAATCATAACTTTGTCAGTTTTTGATATTTTGAGCTAAAAATGTATATGGATACTCTCAAGACACAGTAGAATAATAAAATAAATATATAAAGGGTTGCAAAAAAAGGTGTAATCTTTTGAATAATCAGATTCTGATTGCTCCGAGACATGGTCGTCTTCGGAGGAATCACTGTCGCCAAAATTGTTATCATTGTCTTCAGCTAACAAATTATTGCGTACACTAGGACGCAGATTATACGTCATATTGCTTAAAACAAAAAATAAAAGCACTTGCAAATTTATTTTTTGGCTTTTTTAAATTAATCTATCGATTTATTAGGTAAAAAAAATTGAACTTTTACCTCAAAATTGACGTCGAGTACATATAGGGTCTATTTGACCCCTTAATCTGCTTCAAAGGCTTTTCAACGACGACTGACGACTTCGGACTGTATGCGAACGGTGTAAACTTATAGTCAAGACACAGAAATACACTTAGAAGCCTATAGTACCCCCCTTTTCTCGCAGACCTAAGCGCTGCGATCGGCCAAAAAGGTCACTGGGGTCAATTTGACCCCCTGTGTTCTCGGAGGGTTAATTGAAATTTACTTCTTTTGCTTCATGGTCAAGTTTGGCAGTTGTGATGGAACGTGGCAAAATGTTGTTTTCGTCCGCGTAAGCTGCAAAGTGGCTGGATTTAGATAAAAGCGTACTTTTTGTGTCGACCGGCAGCTTCATTATCACGCGCCTCAGTACTTAGTTGAGCAGCAAGGGGGCCAGCCGATCACCCAGATAGTTGTTGATTCTTACTTGAGATGTTGTGGATGTCATCGTCAATTTGATCAGTGAGACTAGCTTTGCTGGGATACCAACGAGCAGCATTATTTTGCACAGTACGTTTTGATGAATTCCCCCATATCCTTGCTTAAAGCCTAAAAAATCTCATAGATGTCAATTTTGAATTCTCGAACACCTTTTTGAGAAAAGTCGACTGCGAATAGTTGATCAATCGTCGATCGTCCAGATCTAAAGCCTCCTTGGTTTTTCCCAATAACATTGTCAGCATAGGCCTTAGTTGTATTTACTAATATTGTCGTCAAGATTTTACAGGATGTACAAAGTAGCAAAGTAGTAGATTGTTTGACTCCATTTCTGGGAATAGGGTATATGATTGATTTGCAACACTCCTGCGGTTTTCGCTCTTGATCCCAGATGTGTTGGATCACTTTGTCGATAGCCTTCACGGTGCAGCTCCTACCGCATTTGATAAATTCAGCCGGAACTTCATCAATGCCCAGCGCTCTATTATTTTTCTGGCTTCTTCTGGTAAACTGGACTGTTTTCAGCATTGGGGGGCTATTAGAATATCATCAAAGATATCTACCGTCTGTGATATTATTGAGTCTTGCGCAGGACTAAGGAGTTCTTTAAAATACCGAGCCCTTCTCTCCTCAATTTAGCTATATTCAGCACTGATATTGCCAATTTCGAATTTACAGATTATAGTTTTAAGCTGCTATCCGCATCTTAGACTTTTCACTACTTTGTTAGCTTGTCTAGTTTTCTTATTCGTTAAATTTTAGTCAATGCTTGTCAATTGCTCGTCATAGTGTTTGCGTTTCTTACATCTGCATGTAACATGCATGTAACGATTTGCTACTTATTACGCGTTTATTTCATATTGTGTATACAGTTGGCTTGCATATTCAATTTGTTGCTAGTTTCTGTAATGCTAGTCCTTTATTCTCCGCTATTATTTGTTTCGGAGCACGGAAATACTCTTTTTGTATGTCAGAGCATTTGAAATACAGTGTTAGTTGTTAAATAAAAGTGTTAGTTTAAAAAACGTAGTCTTCAAACGTAGAAAACAATAAAAACTGTCGTTAATCGATCTGCCGACTGTGACTCTGAAAAGACGTATCAAATCGTCGAAAATCGTAGTTCGAGTCCTACATACGTATTTTTCATGAGTGTTTTTTTCTGTGAATTTTCCAATTCACTGAATTATCCAATTCCACTTTCATCATTCTCCGGTGATTTTTTGGAGTGACTTCAACTCTCCGTCTGTCCAATGGTATATATCTTCTTTGTGTGTTTCTTCAACAAACGCAGTGTCCATTTACCTCTCCTCTTTTTTTACCGTGTGCTCTTTATGAAAGAACAACAATATTCTTAGTACCAATTTTCGCATTTCAGACCTTACCACTTCCAGTGTCCCCCGGGCCATCTATTATTTACCACTTCATTATTTCCCTATTTTAATCCCGACCTTCAAAATCCTCCATTTTCCTTAATTTTTAATCTTAGTCAGAATTCGCAGAAAAACAGCAGCTTCAAAACTTCTGTTCAACTTTTTTAAAGCTAACTATCAGCACTTTTAGCTTAACTCAATATCAACTGGCTCTAAATTTACACCTGTAGTTCGTCCACGGCGAAATCATCCTTCCTGGTTTTCGGATGCTGTATCCTTCTCAATAACTACAAGGCACGTAACAATTTTCTTCGTTCTCGTACAATTGATGCATGGCAGCATTTTTCTAACTTATATTCAATAGCGGCGTGTATAGTCACTGAGGCCAAACGCAATGACTTCGTTGAACTAGAGTCATATTAAATCCTTCTGATCCTACATTCTTTTCCTAAAAACAGTCTGTTGAACGTAAATTTACTTGTTGTGTGTTGTACAAGTTTCATTTTTATGCGAAGATCGTCTAAAATCCCTAAAACTTCCTTCCCTTAGTATCCGTAAGCTGTAACCCAATCAATGTTTTTTGTACAAACTGTTCAGTCGACTTTTTTTCTAGGATCTGTATCTCGAAGTTTTCATGCGATCAAGATCGTCCTAGATTTCGGGCTATTTTTAATGTCTCTTTTGCTCGTATATAGCTATACTTTCACTTCATTCAGCCATAAACAGCGCCAGTTCAGTTCTCTGCCTTCCAGTTTCCAATCTTCTAAAAAACGGATTTGAGATATTTTAACATCAGAATTAAATTAATCGCTATGTTATTATTGGTTTTTATTTTATTGAAGTTCGTGTGATCTAGTGAATAGTAAACAGGCTCCTAGTGTGTGGGGTCTTTGGTTCGAATTCAGGTTCGGACAAGGGACCGCTTACCGACCTCTAAGTCCAACTAGCTCTTAGTACGTATCTGAGTTAATCAGGAGTAAAATGAGTTGCGGAAGTACTGACTCCACACTCGTATTCACCTTGATTGTAAATTTGTCAATTAAGCTCCCTATCAGCTTCAATCCATTGACCCGTCAATTGTTGTCATGTGATTACTTTACTTTCAATGTTTTTTCATTAAGTTATACTCCCAATTTTTAATTGGATTGTTATCTGTAAAATTAAACTACATAATTTAATAAGTAACTTTAACACATGCTTTGTCTAGTAATTTTTTTGCCATTTAAAAAGCACATCAAACCATATTTGAGTTAATCTTTCTCTCGCAGGCAAGAATGGAATCGCTATAAACCTCGTCGATTCGGACAAAGCGATGAATATATGTAGAACTATCGAAAAACATTTTAAGAAAAAAATCGAGAAACTCGATGCAGACAATTCCGACGAAATCGAAAAAATTGGAACAGAGTGAATGCAATACAACGGAACGATCCATTTAATAAACCACATCCGAATAAGATTTGTGATCATAATATGCATTACAAGCCTACTATAATCCGCATAACTACAAACGTTTTTTTTAGTTATAAATATGAAAAAAAACACCATTTGGCTTTTATTTTGCAACAAATTCGTTTTATTTCAAACATTTCACTTAGCATTTATAACAAACTGCGTCGCTTATTTTAGCTCGAATTGGGCAGTTGACATGCTCGCACCGCTACAAGTTGTAATAAAACAAAAATCGGCGAAAATACTTCGCTGTACTCTAGACCTGTTTGACCAGATAGCTTAAGACATAGCAAATACTTAAATATAGCAGTTAAAACTAAGAAATACGTGCTCCATAGGAAACGATGCAATGCCTTTCGTTTATTATCGTTAGTTATGTACATACGAATGCCGACAATTACACAAAAGTAGGCGTTGCAGACATCGCCACAGAATAACGGTGTAAAAGTTCCAAACCAGTCTATGCCTGTTTCAGCCAGATCCCCAGACAATTTCAGTGCCAGAATTATACTAAATACTAATATTGCGACCAGATTTGTCAGAATTTCAAATTCTGTCAGGCCCAACCAGCGAACAAGTTCGGATAGCTTAAACATATTTTCTCGCCTTCTTGTGATTATTATGCTTTCACGTTTTTACTTTGCCGGAAAACTCGAATATGCAGACAGGAATTCATTCTTTGTCGGCTTGTGAAGTCATCTTCATCGCGTAGTGGATGAAAGTCATCTGAAAGAAATAATAATAAATAGTTGTGAATGAAATATGACATGGGAAAAGCATCGTTAAACTTGGCCTGATTTTCATGATTAAATAGCTCAAAAGTGATTAAACAAGATTCAAATCGATGGGGTTTTGATGAGGTTTAAGAAATTTTCAAATAATTTCATGCGCCCAGTAACAATGACAAAGCATTGTTTACATTAGCGCGGCGCCACGACTGAAACGGGCATGAAGATGCGGTTAAATTTTCAATAAACTCAATCAATTGAAGCTTGTTGTGTCTGAAGCGTGTGCTCGTTCACATGTGCTTCGTTTACAAGAGTGATGCCGCGGCTAATCGTGTACTCGCTAATGTAAGCAGTTTTTTAGATGCATTGAAAAATATGAATCATTGGCTTTCACAATACTAGCTAATCTAATATTCGATACCCAGCCGTTTTGAACTGTAAGTTCATTTGAAAGTTAATGCTATGGCTTATTTAATGCTGTCTTTTAAAAAACACGCAAACTTACGATAAGCGATCAAGCTCCTAGAAAAATTATATTCAATTATACTGAAAATCGCCATGAAAAATTATTTCGAACGCATTCAGTGAAAAATAAAGACAATATTCAACTTTAAATCATTTATAAAGTTATTTCACAAACGCATTCAATACCGTGCCTCTATCCATACCTATCAACTCAATAGTCGATGTGTTCGCCTCGTAGGCGAAGGCGCCACATGAATTCGATACTAATATCAGTGACAAATTTATCGCGCGATTTATAGCATTTCCGATGGCGTGCAAGAATACTTCACCTTCTTCACCATTTAGAATTTCTTCGCATTGCTTGAGCTGCGCCTGAAACCGATTCAAATTTATCGTTATCACAAAACTAAATGCAATTCGGATCAGACTTACCTTAAAATTCGATTTATTCGTGATGTACAGATCATTATTTCGCTGAAATGGTTTGAACGGAGTACGTTTTTTTTGCGCGAACCTTTCGCTGTTGTATTTCTTATTCGGAGTTCGTTTATTGCTCTTGTTGAAGTCTTTTCTATCGCTTGGAGAATGTGTAGGCAGCTTCGTAGGCTCGTCTCCCATGTTTGAAGTAAGTGACATTTTCAATAAAATGTCAGATGATTGTCAAAAAACAGCCAATCTTTTCATGCAAGCATCAAATACGAGAATAGTCTAAAGAAGAAGAAGAAGCTAGCAAATAAAATCGAATGGTCGAATTATAGGAGAACTGTAGACCGTATGGCCACTAAAATTTAATATTTGAATTTTTCATTTGTTCCATGCACAGATATAGGAATGGATGCAGGAATCTCTTTTCAGGAAAAGCGTGTACGGAACTCTAGCTTCAAATAGTACTGAATTATATGAAATAGTACTAAATATGAGAAATAATTAAGGATCATCGATTATAGGTCTGTTCCCGTACTACGATTAATTGCGATCCTGGCCGTTTGCGATTAATCGCGTTTCATTGCAATGAAGCTGTTCCCGTACTCCGTTTTACTGAAAACTGAAAATTTCCCCTCTTTTAGTAAAATTCAGTAGGGTCTGAGCAATGCCTTCTAGATGCACGGGCCGTAATGCAGAATAATGACGTCAGAGCATCGGGACAAATGTCGCGAAAAACACACGTAATCTTATGGGACGTCCGCGGGAAAATGTTAATTGTACGGGCTGTGTTAAAGTGAGTGAAATGAAAACTAAAGTGGTTTATGCAGAACAGTGCTAGTGAACAGCTAAAACATAAATTAATGCGGTGCGTGTGGTATAATGTGGAAAATTCGCTACGAAATGTTTATCGGTTGGTGTTAGGTTATGTGATGGTTCGTGTCGATTTACTAGGTCTGTTCCCGTACTACGATTAATTGCAATTAATTGCAATGAAGCGTACTAAAACGGACTAAAAAACTCTGTTTTAGTACTTTTCATTGCAATTAATTGCAATTAATCGTAGTACGGGAACAGACCTACTGTCGCGATACAATTAATTGGTACAAAGTGTACGTTATGACTAAATATTATTATTATAACGCGTCCACGCACAAAAAACTAGCGTTTTATTCATATTTTAACCAAAAAACCGCAAGTGAAATCTCCGTGTACATCGGCACTGCCTCGTGGAAATGTCAAATTTCCTAAACTCATGACGTCACGGCGAGAACGATTACGTAGCCTGACGGCCCGTACTTCTAGAAGGCATTGGTCTGAGCAATGCCTTCTAGAAGTACGGGCCGTCAGGCTACGTAATCGTTCTCGCCGTGACGTCATGACTTTGGGAAATTTGACATTTCCACGAGGCAGTGCCGATGTACACGGAGATTTCACTTGCGTTTTTTTGGTTAAAATATGGATAAAACGTTAGTTTTTTGTGCGTGGACGCGTTATAATAATAATATTTAGTCATAACGTACACTTTGTACCAATTAATTGTATCGCGACAGTAAATCGACACGAACCATCACATAACCTAACACCAACCGATAAACATTTCGTAGCGAATTTTCCACATTATACCGCACGCACCGCATTAATTTGTGTTTTAACTGTTCACTAGCACTGTTCTGCATAAACCACTTTAGTTCTCATTTCACTCACTTTAACACAACCCGTACAATTAACATTTTCCCGCGGACGTCCCATAAGACTACGTGTGTTTTTCGCGACATTTGTCCCGATGCTCTGACGTCATCATTCTGCATTACGGCCCGTACATCTAGAAGGCATTGGTCTGAGCTACTGAAAAATACTGAAAAGTGTCAAATGGTGTGGTGCGAGTAAATAGATTCAAATGTGCGCTAAGAAGCAACATACTTTTTGCGTAATTTTGCTATGAAGGTCGAATATTTTTGTGCCGATAATTTATCACCGCTTAGGATGACTTTATAATCACTATTGTTCTCCCAAAAACCGAAAACTGACACTTTTAGTTGTCAATTTTCAGGAAATACAATGAGAGCGTTCCCGTACTTTTCATGAAATTCCCCACCACATGATTCAGGAAAATTCAGTAAAATTCAGTTACTGAAAGTACGGGAACAGACCTTATAGGTCTGTTCCCGTACTACGATTAATTGCGATTAATCGCGATTAATTGCAATGAAGCTGTTCCCGTACTCCGTTTTACTGAAAACTGAAAATTTTCCCTCTTTCAGTAAAATTCAGTAGGGTCTGAGCATGGCCTTGTCTGAGCTACTGAAAAATACTGAAAAGTGTCAAACGGAGTGAATATTTTCAAATGTGCGCGGTAAGCAACATATTTTTTGCGTAATGTTGCTATGAAGGTCGAATATTTTTGTGGCGATAATTTATTACCGCTTAGGACGACTTTATAATCACTATTGTTCTCCCAAAAACCGAAAACTTACACTTTCGGTTGTCAATTTTCAGGAAATACTATGAGAGCGTTCCCGTACTTTTCATGAAATTCCCCACCACATGATTCAGGAAAATTCAGTAAAATTCAGTTACTGAAAGTACGGGAACAGACCTTATAACTACAGTAACGTGTTGAAGTATTGCAAAATTAGAGCATGACTCAATCGATATGATTTCACAAAACTAAATAATTTAATGTAAAAATATAAGTGAAAAGCATAGGCGGGCCATGGCCTAAAATCTGGCAGGGGCCAGGGACTGAAAGGTTCAAGATATGCGATGATTTTGTTTTTGTTTGTACACGTACTGTTCATACAACTTATAAAATTTACTAATACATTATATATTTGTTGATTTATTATTTGTTATTTGCTAATGCATATGAATTATCAAATAAACTTCTTGTCTGTGAACACGTATAAGCTACTACCACATGCATATAATGTGAATGGTAGGTATGAACTACACATGAGCTATCAGTGATCGCTAAAAAAAGAAAGCTTGTATGAATTATACGGGAATAGAATGTAAATAATGAGAAATGTAAGAATATTTTTTCGTTTAGAAGCTAAATATATTTCAACTTATACTTGAAGAAGAGGATAGCTTAGTTTCAAAATATCTTTGAAAAAATTGGAATATATTATGCTAGGAAGGAAGACATTGATCTCTTGCTTCAAACATTTGTTACCTGGAAAACCTAGAAAAAGGGAAAATAATTTGACAAGATGAAAAGTGCTGTAACTTACTCTTTTCGAGCCATTTGATTTGCAGGAATATCTTTGTAGCCCTAACTGCGTGTCCGAGGCTAGGTGAAACAGCAAAACCTTTGAAACTAGTGCTTTTTGTGGTTTTCCGTTTTCGCGATCCTCAGGTAAATGTGAGATTCAGACAGTTCTTTTCTGCGAATGATTTAATTTTTTCCCAAACTGCATACAAGTCTTCTCGCTCACTTAGTAGTGTTTTAACTGTTCCATTTACAAGATCCATCCCATCCCTAAGAGTTGCATTTTAAGTTTGGAAATATGTTCTTAACATGTTCTTTATAAAGATCAAAAGATTTACTACAAATTTAGGATTACTGATTGAATAAAAGATCCCCAATGAATAAACTGAGTCGTTGTATTTTCCCTCATTCATTTCTTTCTCTAAAGCCTCTTTCATAGTCCCATAGCTATTGATCACATATTTGCAATTGTGAAATCTCATTGACTAACGAGTCAAGTTTAAACTTCTCATTCCACGCCGTGTGTTTAGAACAACTGCCTCTTCAAGCTGCTTCAACAATTTGTATTGTGATGGCTTCGAAAAGTGTAGGCAAAGGGATTCGATGGCATTGAAAAAGGATGTACACGTTTCGATTGTGAAAAATGTGTCCATCACAACAAGGACAATTTTATGAGCTAGACAGTGTACAAATGTGGCTGCAGGGTGTTTCATCTTAATTTAGATTTGTGCACCACTTTTTTGGCTTGACATGACACTAGCAGCATCATAAGACTGCCCAAGAACAGACAACTCGCTAAGTCCGTAGCTGTCTAACAGGCTCACAATAGTATCTGCTAAATACGAGGCATTTCTAGCTCCTGAACAGTCTAAAAAGCTTGAGAACCTTTCTTCGACTGCTAGCTCTTTAGCAAATCTGACAACCACGGAGAGTTGGTCCTTCTGTGGACTCTTGCTGCGTCTGCTATAATGGATATCAATCCGCAATCTTTTATTTCAGCTGTATTGTCCTCACGAACGATTTCAGCAATTATTTTCATCAAATCATTTTGTGTTTTGCCAAATTATTTTCAAAAATTGAATCATTCTTCGCGAATAATGCACAAAATTCCACAAATATCACGGTTATCACTGGCACCACTTTCATCATGTCCTCTAAAAGCACGTCTTTGGCAACTGAGACACGTCGTAACGTCGACAACCTTTTCCAAATAATTTCGGTTGATCTTGACAATATTCCAAGACGGTTCAAGCACCATATCACTTACTGTCTTTCAAGTACTATTAGAGTTTTCACATTGTGCATGAATTTTACTATCCGGATAATTTATTCGAATCGCGAAGTTTGGTCGAGCTGAAATTTTGGTGTATTTTTGGCGACAGTGGAAATTCTATGGAAAATTTCGCATTGTAATAGCTTCACACCGAGTCATCAGATCATCACAAAATTTACAAAACTCATCAATGGGCATAAAAAATAAGTTTCTGCAGTTTTTAAATAATGTATGGGCAACCTTGTAGCTACCATAAGTACGTAAACATAAATCTTTCCCATGGCTGTTAGAAAAAAATGCAAATGATTGATGAATTTGATATTATATTTATACAGTCAAATCTAAACTTGTAAAATTCCCAATCGCACAAAAATTGCACCGAATTATTTATATTTTGAGCACCTGGAACTTGCGTTTACGGTATCTCGCGACCGGATAAAATTCATAGGAGATACTAGTCTTGAGTAGATACAGGTCTGACAAAAGTTTAATGAATATGATAAGAACCATGTGGCGGCTGTGTCACTATGAAAAAACGCTCGGTGAAATTGAAGTGCTATGCCTTTTAACTTCCGATGCAGTAATCAAATTATAATAAAATTCACACACATTTAACCTGAGTGTAAACCAAGTAGCATGAGAGTGGCAGGGATGCCATTTTCATTCTCCAAATGACTTCAAAAAAATTTTCTTATTTAAATACCTGTATAATGTCTAGTAGGAATGGACAGATAATCTTACTATAAAAAGGATGATTGGCGAGGTGCTTTTCGTCTTTTTCTTAACGTTTAGCTTGTCGACATTAAATATTGCCGTCGATTTCTCGAAATAAGTCCCATAACATCGTAATTAATACCGCAAATAACACAGTCTCTATGTTATAAGTAGTGTGTACACTTGGGTATAGGCTTACACTACTGCACTACTCAACTCTTGTTGTAACCACAAAAACCTAAGAGGCGACAACTTAAGTGCCTGCTGTTGGAAATATTTATTTTTCTGGGAGGGGCCAAGCTAGGGTCTGGGGGGGGGGGGGGGGTCCCGGCCCCCCCTGGCCCCCCCTACGGCGCGCCTATGGTGAAAAGTAAAATTAAAGATTAATTTTAGGTCCGTTCGCGTACTACGATTAGTTGCAATTAATTGCAATGATGCCGTTTTTGTACTCCGTTTTACTGAAAAATGGAAATTTCCCGCTTTCAGTGAATTTCAGTAGGGTCTGAGCTACTGAAATATACTGAAAACTGTTAAACAATTTTTGGCGTAACGTTATTAGGTCTGTTCACGTACTTTCAGTCACTAGGTCTGTTCGCGTACCACGATTAAGTGCAATTAATTGCAATGCAGCCGTTTTTGTACTCCGTTTTACTGAATACTGAAAATTTCCCCTCTTTCAGTAAAATTCAGTAGGGTCTGAGCCTGAGAGCATAAAGACATTCGGAGGGGCCGAAGGCATGGCAACTTTTCCTCATCACCTGCGACCCCGATGATAGATTGAAATTTTCGGGGCGTAGGTAATTCCTCATTTATCAAATTGATGGGGACATATTGTGTGTGAATAGTTTCAAATATTAAAAAATCGAATATTATAAGTGAATGATTAATATTTATTTACTTATTTGGTATTTTTTAGCTTTCTTATTATCACCGCACGAATTCTCGAGACAGGGAGTAGAAATAAACTACAGTAGTCTGGATTATTCGTTGCTTTGCTGTAGATTAACTGTTTTGCCATGATAGAAATGGAAACAGAACACAAATACATGTAATGGATAAAAATTGTAGAATGTACTAATTAAATATTTTTTCAAACTTATAACAAGAACTATTTAACAAGAAAGTGGCTTACCTCTTGGCAATGCTTGGTACCGATGTAAGTGATGGGAAAACATTGAATAATACAAAATATCAATTCCGTTATTATAAAATCTAGGAATTTTGTACTGAATACTATGTGTAAAGCAACTACAATGAACACAATGAAACAATTTGTGATTCCAAAAAAGGCAAATTTTATTTAAGATTTATAAATATAATTTATAATTTTTTGTAATCTATTTTTTATTTATACTCTTTTCAACTTGCTGTGTACATTGGTTTTTAACTTCAAGGCTGAAAAGGCACGGAATATTTTTTTTCCTTTCAGCATACTTGTTTTATACCATTTTTGAGTCAAATACATAGATTTATGGCACAAATTTATAATAGTTTAAGTTAGTTTAGTTAAGTTAGTTTATAAACTAATTAATATTTTTTCAAATCAAATTCATAAATTTTCAACACTTATGAATTTGATTCAAAAAAATTATGATTTTGACTAAAAAAAATTATGAATTTCACTCGAAAAATTATGAATAGGTATCGAAAATTTAGGAATTTGATTATATTTGATTAATATTAGTTAGACTCAAATATATTATGAATTTGTGCCATAAATCTATAAACGTGACTCAAAAATAGTATAAATGCCTTATGGCATATTTAAATTTAGCAAACATAAGGTTTTACTATACTTTTGTTGTATTTGAATATAATTAACGAAGTCAAAATTTCATACCATCGGCATTAATTGATTTGCTATCATATCCGATGAGCTTATAGGCGTTCCAGTAAAAAGCTAGCCAAGGTGATAACTTTCATTTCTCTGCAAATAAAAAATAAACATTTTTATTCAAATTTAATACATATGATGCATTTACTTACAATTTTCGAACTTTCTTTTGGAATTGCTTCAGCATTCAGCAGCCTTCTTCCCTGAATTTGTATAAAATCATGTTGATGTAAATGATTGAAGTTGAAGTTTTTTTAATGATTAGATCAGGAAATCCAAGAAAAATAGTCCAAATTAATCTGACTGGTACATTTTCTGGAAATATGGAGAAAACTATATTTCACCAAGCGTGCAATAAAAATAATTTTTTATATCATTTTGTTTCCGCTCGGAGTCTGCCCCGAAATTATTAATGCACTCTACTGCTTTGTGTTGTTTTGACAGCAATCAAAATGGCTATCGGAAAATTCGCGTGAATATGTAAACAATATTTGAAAAGGTTCAAATAGACACATTCGTTGGTAAAAAGTTTCCGAAATACACAAAATTTTGTAAAACACATCGTTTGTTTATTACTTACTTGTGAAAAGAAACTCCAAATGGCCGGGATTGCGAACGATTGCCACAATTCGGGACAACACACTTCATTTCAAACTTAAATGCAATTTTTCACTTTTCAAACACTTTCACCTAGTAAAACTCACGGTTTCCACTTCTACACTAACGTTTTTGTGAACCGCACTAGTCGACTCGACACGAAATTCATCTGAATTTAAAATAAACACGATTTTATTCGCGTACCGACTCAAATTGTTTATATTGGTCTAATTGTCACATTGACAATAAGGATATAAAGAGGGGAATTGACATTGAAGATACATGAAAAGTGGTCGGTTTCTCTTCAATGCATTTTAAATGGACATCGCCCCTCCGAATGTCTTTATGCTCTCAGGTCTGAGCTACTGAAAATACTGAAAACTGTCAAACGGTTTTTGGCGTATTGTTATGAAGGACGAATATTTTTGTGGTGATTATCACCGCTTAGGATGACTTTATAATCACTATTAGGTCTGTTTCCGTACTTTCAGCAAAATGCAGCAGTAACAGAATTTTACAGCTTGATTATTTTTGTGGTGGAGGAACATTTGGAAAAGTACAGAAACGCGCTGCTGCAACTTGCTGCAAGTAAGAAGAAGACACTAAAAGTGACAGCTGCGTTGATTTGAATTTCGAAAAACGTTCTTGCGGACCTTAAATCAGCCTTATCTTTGTAGTATGTATTTTGTAGTATGCAAAATAAAAAAAACAATTGTGAGAAACATTGGTGTCATGATCACAGCCCACACACCAGATGAAGCCATCATATGCATTGGAAACACCTTGTGAACATATCCTTTTCCATCTACAATATTATCATATTTTGCTCGTGCGCAATTATGAGTTCCATTAATAGATATAAGAGGCTCTATTAATGGAGCCCATATCAATATTGATCCGCCTGCGAAACAAAATTTATAATTCATCTATATTATTATGCCTGCAAAATAAAAGAACAGCATATTCCCGCCAACAATACATTTCATTTTCAGTTGCAATGACTAACAAGTTCAAAGTACAAATCAGTTTTGTCCTTATTAAAACCTAGCCTCCACCGAAGTCGATCATATACAAATAAGTGCACACCATGCACTAAATATCCACCATTGGATATTTTGTAATAGCAATAAAAACGTTGTGCGAGAAATATATTCCGTGTACATTGGAATATTGCACAGAAAAGATTTTTCTTCGCGCGCTCATTTGAATATATATACATTTCAAAGGCTCGCGCCAAGCCCATCGTAGTCGATTTGACAAGCTGCAGCAAAATGCCTCAGCTCAGTTCGGCTGTAATTTTCTTCAACTTGCTGAAAGAGGGGAAGCGATGACGTCAACAAGATTTTATTTGCAGCAAAAGTACGGAAACGACTTGCTGCGAATCTATTATAATATATTATAATAGATTCAAGTACGGAAACAGACCTATTGTTCTCCCAAAAACCGACAACTGAGACTTTTGTCTGTCAATTTTCAGGCAATCCAATGAGACCGTTTTCGTACTTTTTATGAATAACATGATTTAGGAAAATTCATGAAAAGCATGAAGACGCTCTCATTGGATTTCCTGAAAATTGACAAACAAAAGTGTCAGTTGTTGGTTTTTGGGAGAACAATAGGCGTGTTTTTTGCTCCTCTATCCAGCAGAGAATAGAGTTTACGCATTGGAAACAACAACACTCCTGGATCTGTGAATTCACTAGTACAGAAATGCTATTCCTCATTTGTAGTTCACGTGCTGAACTATAGAATGTGCTGATAGAAAAAAGAACAGCTCATGAGAAGTTGTGTTTTTTTTTGCTGTGAGGTGCCTTTGGGTTTTTCATGGTTATGTTAAATGTTTTGGTAGTTAGGAAATTAGAAAAAGCCCTCAAAATGTGTAAAAAGTTAAAAAAAGTAATTTTCTGTTAGTTCTTTTTCTATTTTCTATCGATTGTGGTAGTGTATAGGTCTGTTTCCGTACTTGAATCTATTATAATATATTAAAATAGATTCGCAGCAAGTCGTTTCCGTTCTTTTGCTGCAAGCCAAATGCAAGCCAAATTTTGCAGCAAAAAGAAGCCAGCTGCCAAATTCTGTTACTGCTGCAGTTTGCTGAAGTACGGAAACCGACCTTATATTCGTTATTTTCTCCCTTCTGTCAGCTGTTGTGTGTTACCACAGCAAATACAGCAACCTATGTCAGTCTTGGCGAATGCACTGCTGTTTTATACTAGATCGTTGTTTTTGCGGCATAGTTATATTAGGTCTGTTCCAGTACTTTCAGTAAGTTAATTTTACTGAATTTTCCTGAATCATGTGGTGGGGAATTTCATGAAAAGTACGGGAACGCTCTCATTGTAGTTCCTGAAAACTTACAACCGAAAGTGTCAGTTTCCGGCTTTTGGGAGAACAATAGTGATTATAAAGTCATCCTAAGCGGTGATAAATTATCGCCACAAAAATATTGGACCTTCAAAGCAACATTACGCTAAAAATATGTTGCTTGCCGCGCACATTTGAAAATATTTACTCCGTTTGACACTTTTCAGTATTTTTCAGTAGCTCAGACCCTACTGAAATTACTGAAAGAGGGGCAATTTTCAGTTTTCAGTAAAACGGAGCACGGGAACAGCTTCATTGCAATTAATCGCGATTAATCGCAATTAATCGTGGTACGGGAACAGACCTATTCTGTTCTGTATCGGAGCCAGCCCCTGGACAAGGACGGTATAACTTTCCACCATTAGCCCCTTCAATCCTCTCGCGCACAAAGCATATGAAAGCTGCCTTTACGCCACTTCGACCTTATTGTCAAATTGGAGGGGAACTACTTGGATTTGACTCGATTTGACAATGAGTAGCTAAAAAATTACTACCATCCCCTTCAATGTAAATCTTATGGGCATGTCCACTCCATTTCTACTACCTCACTGATCGGAGCAAAAAAACACGCCTAATAGGTGCGTTTTTTGCTCCGATACAGAATAGAATATAACACTATGCCGCAAAAAGAACGATCTAGTACAAAACAGCAGTGCATTCGCTAAGATTTTCATACGTTGCTGTATTCGCTATGGTTGCGCAAAACAACTGAAAATACAGGGAGAAAATAACGAGTATAAACTACCACAATCGATAGAAAATAGAAAAATAAATAACAGAAAATTACCTCCTATAGCTTTCTACACGTTATGGGGGCTTTTTCTAATTTCCTAAGTACCAAAACATTCAACATATCCATGAAAAACCCAAAGGCACCTCACAGCAAAAAAACACAACTTCTCATGAGCTTTTCTTTTTTCTATCAGCACATTCTATAGTTCAGCACGTGAATTACCTCTTGAGAACA
The DNA here is from genome assembly GCA_947369275.1 of Nemotelus nigrinus. Taxonomy (NCBI): domain Eukaryota; kingdom Metazoa; phylum Arthropoda; class Insecta; order Diptera; family Stratiomyidae; genus Nemotelus; species Nemotelus nigrinus. Next base: position 158,786,835 of record OX376372.1, on the reverse strand, counting down.
TACCCAGCAAACCTGCGTTCAGCACTTTCGCATACAGTTGTAAAAACTTTTCCATGTGTTGACACATTTTCTAATGAGTATTTATATTTTCTTTTTCTCAATGATTATACATGCTGCTGTACTACTGCTAAACTCCTGAACAGGCTGTCTAGTTGTTGTAGTTTTCCGACACGTTGATGAATCTCTTATATATTTACGGTTCCCTATTTACAATGAATATAAAGTACTGCTGCACTACTGCCAAACTGGTGACCAGATGGTGCAATTCAAATCGTTTCCCAAAAATCAAATCGAGTTGCCCATACGTCAAGCGTCAGTCATACTTCGCAAGTGATACGTGAAATATTTTGAAATTTATAAGTAAAACAGGTCGTTTTTGCTCTAATTAAAGATGACATGAATACAAAGTAATGCAAATGTGATGGCATGAATGCAAAGTAATGCGAATATACTATTGGTGACCTCATAGCTGGGCAGCCATATCAATGTCCTGCTATACTGCTTCTAAGGCAGTAGTACAGCAGTACATTTTACGTGCTGCAGTTTCACCACTTCAGCAGTAGTATAGCAGTGCTTTTGCACTCCTTGTATTCCTATCGTTTGTCTTTTTCCTATTTGTGGGATGGAAACGATCAACCATGAAACAAAACATATTACACGTACGCGGGTAATATGAAGTAAATAGGTGAATTTTGGGGTAAAATGCTATCTCTAGCATTAAAAGCATTCACGGATTTACTCACGACTTCTGCAGCACTTTAGAAGTAGTGCTGTGTTTGCTGGGTAATTTCTGTACTAGTGAATTCACTGGGTTAGGAATGTTGTTGTTTCCAATGCGTGCTGTTCTGTGCTGAATAGAGGAGCAAAAAAACCCTCCTAAAGCATAGTACTGAGTTCGATTTCACGTGAAATTTTCATACAAAATTTCACGTGAAATGTGTTTCGGCGAAAATTTCGCTTGAAAATAAGCAAGTTTGGTACTGTGTTCTTAGCATGAAAAGTTGCTTTGAAGTTGCTTTCGCTTCGAAAACATAGATGGCACTGAAACATGTTGTCAATCATTTCACGCCAATTTAGTTTGTGCAGTTCATTCTTTCGAGCGAAAAAGTGACATTTAGTGTTTCAATTTGAAAATTGAGCAGTGCAAATGACTTTCCAATAAGAAAATCGATCGAAAAGTGAAATTCTTGACATTTCATCCGTCAGAAATGAGCATTGTCTCTGCTTTTCTGCATTGTCAAAATTTTCGCTCGAAAGAATGACCAGATAATGGAGACATGTCAAAATTTCACGTGAACTCGAACTCAGTACCAGCCTTAAAGCATAGTACTGAGTTCGATTTCACGTGAAATTTTCATACAAAATTTCACGTGAAATCTGTTTCGGCGAAAATTTAGCTTGAAAATAAGCAAGTTTGGTACTGTGTTCTTAGCATGAAAAGTTGCTTTGAATTTGCTTTCGCTTCGAAAACATAGATGGCACTGAAACATGTTGTCAATCATTTCACGCCAATTTAGTTTGTGCAGTTCATTCTTTCGAGCGAAAAAGTGACATTTAGTGTTTCAATTTGAAAATTGAGCAGTGCAAATGACTTTCCAATAAGAAAATCGATCGAAAAGTGAAATTCTTGACATTTTATCCGTCAAGAATGAGCAGTGTCTCTGCTTTTCTCCGTTATCAAAATTTTCGCTCGAAAGAATGAACAGATAAAGGCTGGTACTGAGTTCGAGTTCACGTGAAATTTTGACATGTTTCCATTAAGCATAGCACTGAATTCGATTTCACGTGAAATTTTCATACAAAATTTCACGTGAAATTGGTTTCGGCGAAAATTTAGCTTGAAAATAAGCAAGTTTGGTACTGTGTTCTTAGCATGAAAAGTTGCTTTGAAGTTGCTTTCGCTTTGAAAACATAGATGGCACTGAAACATGTTGTCAATCATTTCACGCCAATTTAGTTTGTGCAGTTCATTCTTTCGAGCGAAAAAGTGACATTTAGTGTTTCAATTTGAAAATTGAGCAGTGCAAATGACTTTCCAATAAGTAAATCGATCGAAAAGTGAAATTCTTGACATTTTATCCGTCAAGAATGAGCAGTGTCTCTGCTTTTCTCCGTTGTCAAAATTTTCGCTCGAAAGAATGACCAGATAATGGAAACATGTCAAAATTTCTCGTGAACTCGAACTCAGTACCAGCCTTTATCTGGTCATTCTTTCGAGCGAAAATTTTGACAACGGAGAAAAGCAGAGACACTGCTCATTCTTGACGGATAAAATGTCAAGAATTTCACTTTTCGATCGATTTTCTTATTGGAAAGTCATTTGCACTGCTCAATTTTCAAATTGAAACACTAAATGTCACTTTTTCGCTCGAAAGAATGAACTGCACAAACTAAATTGGCGTGAAATGATTGACAACATGTTTCAGTGCCAACTATGTTTTCGAAGCGAAAGCAACTTCAAAGCAACTTTTCATGCTAAGAACACAGTACCAAACTTGCTTATTTTCAAGCGAAATTTTCGCCGAAACCAATTTCACGTGAAATTTTGTATGAAAATTTCACGTGAAATCGAACTCAGTACTATGCTTAATGGGGAAATGTCAAAATTTCACGTGAACTCGAACTCAGTACCAGCCTTAATATGTGCATTGAAGTGATTGAAGCCTGGATTGAAGCTGTTCGCTCTACACAGCACAGAATATTATTTTTGAAATGTGTACCTCTGTTCACAATTGTTTTCAATTTTCCTGCCAACGCTTTTACCTCGTAGATCGTCTGTATAGAAAACAGCCAAAAGATATGCAATTTGAGTGTGAAATTTGCATCTCGCCCACAAAGAGGAGGTGAGAGCGGCACAGAGGGGAAGGCTTTTTCATGCTAGAAAAGTGCGTGTGATACGAATGCTTCGTATACGTACGGGTTTATGGATTGTGGTTGCTTGTCAATTTCTTATGTCTATAGTATCGTCTACAGCGGACGTTTAGTCCGCGGACTAAACACCAAATTCCACCTAAATTTTTTAGTCCACGTGCTGTAGACACTCGTGGACCGACCTAAATTTAGGTCGGTCCACGATTTCAAGCGACCTGACCTAAATATAGGTCGTGGACTATAATCGTTGTAAACACACGCGACCTAAACATTGATTTTTGTGCGACTATTAATAATGTATGTATGTTGAATATAAGCTCATAACATTCCCCTTTGACACAAAATCATTGAAATAAACATGTTTGAGAGACAAATGAAACGATAAATACAGTGCATGAAGGAAAATTAAACTAAATGACAGCTGTCATATACGGACGAGGACTAAATTCCACCTAAGCAAATTTTAGGTCGGGTTCGTTGTAAACACCTGAGGACTAAGTTCATTTAGTCCGCGCTTTAGGTCAGGTCACTTTTGGTCCGACTGGTGTAAACCGGTACTATGGTACAGCGTAAAGGCTGGTACTGAGTTCGAGTTCACGTGAAACTTTGACATTTCCCAATTATCTGTTCATTCTTTCGAGCGAAAATTTTGACAACGGAGAAAAGCAGAGACACTGCTCATTCTTGACGGATAAAATGTCAAGAATTTCACTTTTCGATCGATTTTCTTATTGGAAAGTCATTTGCACTGCTCAATTTTCAAATTGAAACACTAAATGTCACTTTTTCGCTCGAAAGAATGAACTGCACAAACTAAATTGGCGTGAAATGATTGACAACATGTTTCAGTGCCATCTATGTTTTCAAAGCGAAAGCAACTTCAAAGCAACTTTTCATGCGAAGAACACAGTACCAAACTTGCTTATTTTCAAGCGAAATTTTCGCCGAAACAGATTTCGCGCGAAATTTTGTATGAAAATTTCGCGTGAAATCGAACTCAGTACTATGCTTAAGAAATTAGTTCTTAACCAGCGTGTCAACTCCGTATATGGATACGGACCAAAAATCCAGTGAACCGGCTTCAGATTGTGTTGTTGATCAGTCTGGAAAGTTGGAAGAAATCGTATGGAACAGAAAGAGATGGAAGAAAAGATTCGACAACTACATACTCAGGCCAAAGTGTTGGAAAATATAAGTGGATGAACTCCTTCCATTTTCCAAAAAAAAAAACCACTTTGACCTTGAAATTGCGCTTCCATTTACGCAATGCATTATCCGTCAAAGCAACCTGAGAGTGTGTTGGTATTTTTTGCGAGAGCGAGCCGTAAGTGAGCAACGAAAAACTGAGTATGTAGTTGTCGAATCTTATCTCGCATCTCTTTTTGTTCCATGCGATTACTTCCAATTTTCCAGGCTGTTCAACAATACAATCTCAGGCCGGTTCACTGGATTTTTGGTCCGTTTACATATACGGAGTCCGCACGCTGGTTAGGAACTAACTTCTTACGCTGTGCTCAGGCTAGATTTTTCGTTGCCCACCATAGATATGAAAGAATATGGATACGAAATGGCTATGCCTAAATGCCTTTTTTAATACACGCACAACATTGCTCTCTCACAAAAATTCCGCTCAGTGCACCCCTTTCTACCGCACTCACAACCGAAAAGCCTTAATGCTGTGTCATAATGTTGGGAACACCAGGGATGTGTTCAATGTGCATGCTATAGCAGAGAGTGAGCCGTATGCCCACATACGGCTCACTCTCCAAAAAAAAAAAAAAAAAATTCAACACACTCACAGGTTGTTTTGACAGATAATGCATTGCGTAAATGGAGGCGCAATTTTAAAGACAACGTGATTTTTTTTTTTTGAAAATGGAAGGAGTTGACTCACTTATCTTTCTCTACACGTACATTTCTCGACCAGTTCGACCAATAAAAGTACATTAGTACCTGTCAGATTGCAAGTCGCGACCGCCCTTCTATATGACGGCTATGCTACGACAGATCTTTTCCGCTGGAACGATAATGGAAATCGAACAGATTAGGCTCATCTGTTTTTAATCTACTTTTTTTTTTTTTTACAATGGATTGCATTCGTTGGATAATATCTTTTGATTTATCTTTTTTCCAGGATCCCAATCAGGTTTTTCGATCGGATTCTTTGACGACTTAGAAGAAGAAACAATTCACATCAGACGAAAAAGATTTATGTGTCCATTTCAAATTATAAAATATTTACATGATATTCTATTCTTAACTGCTAAATATATTAATTAATACAATAATTTCATAGACCACTTGTTCATCGTCCTTTAAATATAAGCCTTAAACTCGTCGTATTTTGATGAAATAATTTTACAAATCAGACATGTAAATCATGACAATCTATACAACAAGTATTCCACTATTTTTTATATTTACTTATTTAAAGTCTTATGCATGCTAAATGAAAGCAATCGAATATGCTTCCGTATAGATGGAAATACATGTATCTGTATGTGATGATGCTACAATTTTTCCCTTAATTTCTATGGTTTAGCACATAAACACACAAGAAAAGGGGAACAGTGATTCGTTGTTGTTTTCGATTTCTTAACGAGTACTATTTCTCTGCTTGATTGAACTAGATAAATATATGATTGTAGGGATAACAGTGCTGGTTTTGTAAACAAAGTGATAATTTCAAATAACAACAGGATCTATTGTGTGGTTGATATTTTTTCAGCAGTCGTATTTTAGTTTGATTTATTGAAAGGTCGCCAGTGTAGGTGGGCATTGTGGAATTTCTCAATCTTTTCCGTTGAAAACAGATAAATATTTCAACTGTAGAGCTATGACTCCACCCGCCGTCAATACACAATTTGCTATTACTGTTTCTAAATG
>OX376372.1:158745906-158780878 GCA_947369275.1 Nemotelus nigrinus | reverse complement strand
AATTTGAAAAAAGCTACCAAAACTTACAATAATTTATTATAAACAAAAGCTACCTACTTACCTAATATACCTGTCTTAGAGGTTATAATTCAGTTTCAATAGCTTAAAGCCAATGACACTTGCTGAGTGGTTTTACTGGTGGTACTAAAAGCGTCTTTAAAGAGCGTCGTCTGAATGAACAGTGAAGGTTTGTAATGTGGTCACCTGATTTACAAGACTGATCTACAGTAAAAATGTTGAAAGAAATTACTTATTCTGTGGAATCATTTCTTCAAGTTTGAAAACAGTCAGTAGTTTTGGATTTGGATACTTTGGCTAACTGGTGCACTGCTAATTCCCTCACTTTGAATGTTGCAAAGTGTCATCAAATGTCTTTCACCCACAAAATATCTCCTTTGCTCTTCTCCTATTGTGTCCTTGGCTCTCCGCTCAATGCTGTTTCTAATATCAAAGAGCTTAGCGTGATTTTTGACTCCAAATTAAAGTTCGACTTGCATATTCCTCACGTCACTGCCAAGGCATCTCGTTTTTCCGGCTTCATCATCAGATCCTCTAAACGTTTTGTTAATCTTTTCACTTCTCTTTATCTGTTTTTTTTTCTTTTGTCCGTAGTGTTCTTGAATACTGTTGCCAAATTTGGTGTCCACATTATAGATACTTGATCGATGCGGTTGAATCCGTGCAACGCCGATTCACCCGCTCGTTGTTCTATAAGTACAGTATTCCGTATTGTGATTACAGTATGCGCATCTCCATCCTTCAAATTCCTTCCCTTGAGTCACGCAGAGTGTTCCTCGACGAGTGCCTCCTTTTTAAACTTTTTAAAGGCAGTATATTGGTTGGCCCCAGCATTCAACTTTCAGTTAGGGAACCGGGCCGTCTTAATAGAACATTATTTGCCTTTAATGTTGCATTTGCCCGTACCGACACCTATTTCTTTTCCCCCGTCTTGCGTTTGCCTCGTCAGCACAATAGCCTTAACCTTGGTCCTCTGCCTCAAACGTTATCTGTGTTTAAAAATACTTTAAAAATAAAGTCATCTCTTATAATCGTAATATGTCCTAATTTACTCATTTTGTTTGTTTCTTTTCCGATCGATTTGCTTTTTATTCTTTTTTTTGTATTATTATTCCATTCTGAATTTATTAATTTTCTTGGTTTTCGTATTATTTTCTTTTCCTTACATATTTTATATACTTGTACTTATTTTTATTTTTTTCTTCTTGTCTAATCAATAATTGGATTTGTTCTGTGGATTTAGACAATAAATAAATAAATAAATAAATAAATAGTCAATGAAAGCCACATCTAAAGAATATAGTGGGTAGGGAACAAATTCGTTGGGCAAATCATTGTTTCTTTATTAAATGAGACGAGTTTTTCTTAATTTCCTTATTCAAATGGTCCAATAGTTCAACATAATTGTCTCCCAAACTTGTACACTGAAAAAACACATAGCGCCAGACGACATAATTTATAGACTTCTGGCGCCATGTACATAGTCGATTTGGGGATTGTGATAAAATATAGCGCCACACGCCATAATACATGGCGAAAAGTACATAGGAGCAGGCGCTATGCTTATAGCCCTCTACGCCATGTACTATAGTCCTCGACGCCATGTGAAATAATCCTCCACGCCATGCAGATGGCGTGGAAGGCTATAGTACATGGCGTGGAGGAACATAGTACATGGCGTGGAGGAACATAGTACATGGCGTGGAGGACCATAGTACATGGCGTGGAGGACTATAGTACATGGCGTGGACGACTATAGTACATGGCGTGGACGACTATGGTACATGGCATGGAGGAATATAGTACATGGCGTCTGGCGCTATGTGTTTTTTCAGTGCAGAGTTAATTTTCTTCAAGAAATTGTGTGCGCGGTATTTTTATAGTACGATTGCTCAAGTGGTTCGATGTGTCCCGATTAAAAGGTTTTAAATGTGGCCCAAATATAGTTTTTCAAAACAATATACAGCCGAAATTCAGTTTTCATAAACATTATACAGCCCATATTCAATTTTTCAAATACATTATATAGCCCTAAGGCCACCAACCCGCGAAATCAAAAATTTTCCGCCGCCAATTCAACTTTCAGGTAGCACAATTGGCGGGAATTAGCCAAATCTGACCACAGTGCTTCTATTGTTGATACTCACATTTATAAGTTCCCTCACACAGTATGGCTGCGAGTTATAATTGCAGTTATCTTCTTCAACAGAAGCCATATTACATGGCTCATGGTACTATGTAATATAGCGTGTGTGGCCATAATTTCTGCGCCATGTAATTATAGCGCTGGGAGCCATACTGCATAACTCAGAGTACTATGCACATATCGTATGGCGCCATAAATAATGCGCTATGTTACAAAGCTCTGGGCGCCATGTGGATTTTTTTCAGTGTAGAGGTGGTTTAGTGCTCGTGCTGGCTGAACCAAGTTCAAATTCAGCGAACCAATATTTGACCATTTTATCGGACGGAACAGATGTCCCTTAATATTTATCGAGCTTTTCTTTGGTTTCCTTTGTTGTTTTTTTTCTCAAATAGTAGTGCTTAGTCAGGGCACGAAATTCTTATCCATTCTATTAAAACACCGAAAATTGTTCGCTTACAATTGCTGAAAAACAAAAAAATTGCATAATTTGAGCGACACCTGGTGTTAGATACCTTGCTTATTGAAGTATGTTGTACTAAAAAGGCGTTGTTGGCTTACTGAACGCGTGTGACGGTTTCTTTGCCTTAGCTATTACCGGCTATGATTTCGTATGATCTTAGGTGAATGAGTTAAGTTTTTGAAGCTATACCCGCCAACTTTTTTCAGAGGACTGGTTTTTATATTTTGTTTTCCGCTGTTTTCGTCATGTTGTTATTTGGTTGATTGGACAAATACAAATGTTGTCCTTGCGGCCATTAATTTTCCTTGCATTTAGGTGTAGCCGTATATCGTTCGCCTTCCGCTAAATTTTTATGAAGAATTCTTTTTTGGCTCGTTTGTTTCTAAACAGTTTGGCTGTAATATCAAATTCTCGCATGTCATTGTAATGTTTTAAGCCGGGTACATCATCGCAGACGGCTTTACATTCAAAGATAGAAATTGAAGAGATTGATGGAGATTGAAACAATGGAAAGTAAACGGGTTGGTCAAAGGTTGCGATTCTACTGTTTCAATCTCAAACCGGTTTGAATCCTTTTTAAAGTCACATTAGCCTCGTCTACAAACCGGATCGACTTGGACTGACTTGCCTTAAAACGGATTGAAATGAAACTTCAAAGTAGGTTTTTGGTCCGACTGAAGTATATCGCATCGGATGTCACATATATGAATAGAACTCAAGTGGGCCTCGAATTTTTCAATCCTCAATCCCTCGATCCGGTTCTTTTAACATCCAAATCGATCCAATCCAGTAAAGTTTTGTGATCGGATCGACTTATCTCAAACCAATCCGCTGCGGGTATACAACGCGGGTTGACTAATCCTAATCCACTTTGAAACCACGTTGTAGATAAAGCTATTGTATAAGTACGTAGCTATAGATACCAATTGACGATTGAATTTTCTCCATTTTCTAACTAGCGTGATACAGTTAGGGATTCCAATCCCGGACCAATCCCGAGATAACGGAATTAAAAAATCTCAAATCCCGCGATCCCGGGATTCGAGATTCAAAATATAACACAGCAAAATAAGTCAAGTTTTCGACAAACAGATTATATTATGTTCCATCATTTCAAAACTACAACAATAAGTAAGCTCAAAACTGTATAAAAAATATATTACTACATAATTAATTACTAATTTATATAATTGATGCAATTAAAAACAATAATTTTAATTATCCAAGACATTGACAAATTTAAAATTACAACTATTACAAATTACAACAACAAATCACGACGAAAATCACAGCAACAAATCACAACTCTTAAAATTGAGATACATAATAAAGAGACATATAAAAAATTGTGCCAAAGTTCATTGGTTTTTTCGGAAGTAACATTGAAGCAATAGCAGAGCATCCAAAGTATCGTCTCAAAGCCTGCTTCTTAATTTATTCCCGATGTTGAACGCCGCGGAAACGGTCGATAAATATTGGTACGCCTGGTCTAAACTATGCGAGTGCCACCACTTTCGAAAAGATTCATTTGCAATGATTGATTATTTTCATACTTTTGTAACTCTTCTTGTAGCGTCAATTTCCTACTACCTTGCTCTGATTCAATATGGGCATCTACTGGATTCTCCTCATTTCTTTGGCTACCAAGCAAAGGGTTCAGCATCTAGATCATTGAAGTAATTTTTTTTAATATTTGCGTTACTTGATTTCCAGAATAGAGATTCTATTTCACTTGGCAAATTTTCGATGGCACAATGTGGACTCTGGAGATAGCTTAGCATACCAGATAGCTCAGTTCATTCGGTCCAATATTGCAATTTTCATAACATTCACAAGAATGGACCGTTTTTCTCTTAACAACCTAAATAAAAATGTTGATGAAGTATTAGCAATGCATAAATTTGCATCTCTGCGACTTAAGGCCTCCACAGTCAATTTTACAGGGAGTAAAACTTCAATAATTTTCTAAATCGAATCAAACTCAGTTGCTTCTAATCGCTCTGGATATTGAAGGCCTATTAATATATACTATTTTTCAAAATGGAAAACCGTTCGAGCATTGTCAAGAGACTCTTTCATCTTGTTTTACAATTCAGTAAATGAGACAGTTAAATGCCTTGCTCAGATTTGATATAGTTTTGAAGATCGTTATTATTTTTCGTTGGAGCTTTTTTAAAATTTAAAACTACTTTACGAACTTTCTTTATGCATGCGCTGATGTCCTTCGTGAGATCTAGCGTGTCTTGCAGGCAACCGGGTTCAATCTAGTAATCTGAATCAGGACCGTCCAAATCTTCGCGGTCGTCGTCCAGAGTATCAGCTGCTTCATCAACTCTTTAATCTGGAATGGACCTCCTATTATAGAGAACATCACAAACTCCAAGTGGATGCTATGCACTAGACAAATCTGTATCAACTAGTCTGTTTACTTTTCGCATTTCGTTTGACCCATCAGTTATGATGGTAACAATATCTTTTCCTAGAGAAACATCAAACTCAGCAAGACGCTCTTTTAATATATCTAGGTAGTTTGCAGCTGTCATTGAAATTCTTACTTGCACCAAGCTCCAGCAAGAAATTACTAAGTAGATGTTAATATTTATATAGCTCCAAATTGCAGTCGAGGTCCACTCATCAAACGTCAAACTGAACCGTTCACCTGAGATACTAGCCTGTCTTATCTCATTTTTTATTATTTTCTTTATCCTGCTTGCATAGCCCACAACCTTATTTTTGATTGTTGTTGAGGATTTTGGTAAATCTGTGTATGCTTTCGCTAGTATTAATTTCCTCAAATCATTCGAAGTAAGGAATGCACTAAATGCGAAACACTCCATATTTATTTATTTACAAACCCGTTTGTATTCTCTTGTTAACTGTTACATCGGTTTTTTTTGCTCTATTCTTTACGCATTTTGATGTGAGCCTGCATGCTAATTGCTTTCTCATAAATATGGATTCTATTTGCTCTTTTCAAGTCTTGCCGTAATTTGATTGCCAATTATGCTTGACTCCCGGCCCCGAAATCCAGGCCTATTTCTGGTCCCGAAAATCTCGGGATTAGAAACCATCAATCCCGGGATTTTTGGGACCAGAAATTGGCCGAGATCCCTAGTTACAGTTAGCTACCTAGCATATTGCCTATTGCATCGACTCTTGGCGGCATGTTGTTTTTTCAGACGACATTTTTCTTGTGGCTGCTCTGAGGTCTCAGGTATAGTCTGTCAGCAACACATCAATCCGCTTACTCGATGCAATTTCCGCTGTAGCACGTACAGACAATTTTAGAGGAATATAATAGAGGGAGATTTTTGTTTCTCTAGACAAGAAAACTCAACAATAAAAAATCCACATCATGCCTTAATTATTGCTAAAAATATACAAACATCTCACTGATTCAAAAAATTCTTGTAATTTGAAATAATATTTAAATCTTTCTCCTCATCTGTTTCCATCTAACTTCTGTCAACGATTTCCGAAAATCGTAACGAATCTGGACAGCAGGTAATCAAAGTCAACGGATGCCACGCTGGTAAATCCATCACCGAATTAGGAGTTTCGCTTTCGATTAGCAAATGCTTCCCGCGGAGCGAATACTCGATCATGAATGATTTATTGTGCCGTTTGTTTTCTGAATAAATTAAATAGCCAGTTAGTCAGCTTCTTTTTTTGCATACATGCATTAGACATGAATGAACGGAATTTTCACAAACAAATTTCGAGTGCAAATGACATGAAAGCATTCCTCGTCTACTTTTTAAGCCCTTGCTAACAGCTGGCATAAGTTTAGCACATCAATTCATCCATCTCTTTCGATTGAATATAATATGCATAGCAAACATTTATTGCTTATTATCATAAATCATGAAAAAAGTTTATGCCTAAAAGCCTGCTAGTGACGTGCTGGCTGTAGAAAGTTATTTTCATTACGAATCAGCTGTAACGATTTATATACTCATACGTATGGATGTATGTATGTATGCATGCGGTCATTCGCGGTCACTTTGCTATTAGGTCGATTAATTGGAAACTCTCGAATCGAGTCGTTTTCAAATGAAACGATGAAAATTGTTTCATTGAGACATGTGATTGGCAGCTAATTTATTATTTTACTCGTTAAATGAAAATTAGAGACTTTTTTAACTTTCGTACATAAGAAATTGTTTGACAAATTGTAGTCACTGCAGATTTTTATGAAATCACCAAATGAACTAAGTTGATGTCGATATATAGCTGTAAGGAAGTCTTATTCGACTTGTTTTTCTAGAATTGTTTGAATAAATGATTTTTTTTATTTAACTAACTGAAATCTCGTATTACGAGCACTCTATATTTTGTTATCATCACTCATAGTAAGCTGAGTAATAGTTAAGCTGTTATGTTCCAAAAAAGTGAATAATTTTAAAATTTCTTGACAATCCTTATCATAATGCGAGTCATGATATGTACAAACAATCCTTACGCAAAACCTAGAAATCTTTAGATCTTTAACGCAGCAGTCCTAGACAGGACTACCGGTTGCTGTGCCGCTGATTATGTTGATGATGATGAAACATCAACAAATCCGCAATAATTTTTCTTAACAAATAGAATATTAAGGAGCTTTATTGGCCCTATGCAGGGTGATAGGGCTTCGAAAAAGTGCGAAACAATTTACCTTAGTCAATTATCTTTCTCTATGTTGATGTGATTATTTTATTTTGCTGCATTTATATAATTCTTTTTGTTTTTCATTCATTTAGGGTGTTATTTTGTTTATTTTATTACATATTTTATTATATATGTGTTTTGTAGATTGCTATAAAAAATCTTCCCCAAACCACGGCTTGAGCAAAATTTTTATTTACTAAAAACGAGCATCTACAAGTCATTAATTCATTCAGAATATGATTTTTGATCTATCGATTCTCACCTACTACAGAGGAAACCACCACAACCGTCCTCTCGCCTTGTATTCAATATTCCTGCAGCATATGTTGAGACTAAGTGCCAGCTGTCTTCATACGCAGTATCGTTTTCACTATCGACTCTAGTGTGGCGAAGGTGATGGTGCTTCTCAACGAGATGGCCAAGGAGATAGTAGACTCGCGTCTGCTTCTCAAAATTTGCGAACCGATTGTACGCAAAGAATCTATGGTGAACATAATCGTACTCATCCACAAAGTGAAATAATTAGTTAAGGTACCATCTGAGAAAATTGTGCGCCAATAAGAATTGGCCCAGGGTAAAGTTTTCCTCTCCGTTGCCACGGCAGACCCATTTGGCTAGAGGACTTATCAGTCTCGTCACTCAGCGACCTTAGTTACGTTGTTACTACAGCTGGAGGGTTCGTATACGCGCGCTATAACTCTTGCCCCATTATGCTCCGAGAATGTACTCTTCTCAGCGTTTTCTTACTATTAGATCCATCGGAATTACTATCGAAACAACCAACACGGCATCTTCCGGCACCGTGCGGTAGTTATAATTGATACTAACTGACGCTAGCAATCCACGCTCTAAATTTCTAATTATGGCGTGCTTCTGCCCGGCCCCATGACTTTGATTAATTTTGATTTGGGCGAACTTGGCAGTTTTTGGAAGCGAATACCGCTATCACTTCTTCAGCATGTCTCATCAGAAATTTCCAGATGCTGCAGTCCATCGTAAATGATGTTGCAGAGGTTTGATCCAAAAGCTGGCCACTGTTCTATCTTGGAGGTAATAAAAGCAGCCATCGATCCTCAAGATAGTGCCGCAGCATGACCAATCAGTAGTTAGACAAATCTTTGATGTTTGTGAGAGAAAACAACAGCTGATCTAATAGCTCGTACTAGTTGTGGCTTCAGTAACCGTTCGAAGAGCTTCCCGCCGTGTCTACCTTGCATAGCCGCCATTGATCAGCAAAGACAGGTGGATGTTCTTTACACAGATTTCTCCAAGGCGTTTGACTCTGTCAATCATGAGCTTCTTCTGTTGAAATTAGAGAAATATGGTTTTCATGGTCCGCTGCTTTCCTGGTTTTCTACTTACATTCATGAGCGTACTTGTGTTGTTACGGTGAACTCATGTTCGTCCACTTCCTTCTATCCCTCCTCAGGTGTTCCACAGGGTTCGATCCTTGGCCCCTTATTATTCTTAATTTTCATTAATGATCTCCCGGGCCTGCTAAACTCTTTTTCTCTTCTATACGCAGACGATCTAAAAATATTCAGAGTAATCGATACATTCGAAGATTGCTTACTGCTTCAGAATGACCTGCTCACTCTTATCAACTGGTGTAATGCAAATCATCTTACTTTGAATGTTTTAAAATGTTGCCAAATGTCATTCACGCGTAAAACTTACCCACTAGTATTTTCTTACTACGTTTCTGGAGCCTCTCTCGAAGTCGTTTTAAATTTTAAAGACCTCGGGGTAATTTTTGACTCTAAACTTTTATTTGATAAACATATCTTGCACATAACCTCCAAAGCGTCCAGACTTTCGGGTTTTGTACTGAGATCTTCTAAATATTTTACCGATATCTCTACTTGTGTACACTTGTTTGTTGTCCGCAGTATCCTCGAATACTGTTGTCAAATTTGGTGTCCACCTTTTCAATATTTGATTGATGCGGTTGAATCTGTACAACGCAGGTTCACCCGCTCTCTTCTTTACAAATTCAATTTTGATTACTGTGGGTATAGTGCGAGACTTACCATGCTGCATATACCATCCCTGAAATCTCGCAGACTTTTTCTCGATGAATGCCTTCTGTTCAAACTGCACCATCAACTTGTCCCATCTGACCTCTGCAACCAGGTTTCCGTTCGTGTTACGGATCGGTCAAATAGATCCACGTGAACGTTTAACGTTCCTTTTGCGCGCACTGACACGTACTACTTTTCACCGCTTTTACGCATACCTAGGCAGCATAATGCACTCGGACTAGGTTCTCTGCCACCGACCTTGTCACGTTTCAAAACCATTTTAAAGGATAAAGTCGTTACTTTTTCAATTTAATATGTTTTTATCTTTTTTCCTTGCTCATATGATACATGAATTTTAATTTTGATTTTCTTATTTCGATATTCTGTTTGCTCTATATATATGCTTACATTTTTTTTTTCTCCTTTTTTCATTGTAGTTTTTTTTTTCTTCTTTTTCCTAATTTTGAATTTATTCATTTTCACCTTGACTTTGTTTATGATATTTGATCTTTTTATTATTATTATTTTGTGCTCTCTATTTTATATTCATTCATTAGTAGATTCTTTGTATATATTATATGTTTCTATATTCAGTTATTGGATTTTTATCTGTTGAATATGTATGTAAATAAGTAAATAAATAGCAGATGTTACAAGGATTAATTCTCCGAGTCTCCTTTTTCCTTAACGGTGAGTCCCGATCAGATAACTTTCTATCGCGATGTTAACAGGAATTATACTAGTAAACAATAAACAGGAGTTATATAACTCCAGTAGCAGGTTCGGCTGACTCTCTGCTACAGCTTTAAATGCTTCAACTAGCATTTCATCTGCATCTGGTTCCTCCTTTTTACCCATTCTAGTCATCAGTTGCTGGAATGTTCTCTAGGTGGGCAATTATTCTACCATACATCGAGCAGAACGTGTTGACAATATACTCCAGGACTGCTACGTCCCAAAGAGCGCTGGACCACATGCAGCCATTATAATTTTATATTCATATAATCATTTTAGAAACAACTGGTTCGACAACGAATGCCAGGATGCGCTCAACAAGAAAAATCAGGCATATAAACAGTTCCTTGAAAGGAACACCAGGACGAAGAGAGAAAAATATGAAAACTTCCGACGAGTAGCAAATAAGATCATTAGATGTAAGAAACGAAAATATTATGACGAGCAATTAAAGAGCATTGACGAAAATCTGGCGAGCAATAAAACTAGACAAGCTTAGAAAGTAGTGAAATGTTTAAGACGCGGATATCAGCCCAAGACGAAACTCTGTAAAGACGAAATCGGCAACATCATCGCCGAAGATAGCCAGATTAAGGAGAGGTGGGCCTGCTATTTCAAAGAACTCCTTAATCCTGCACATGGCTCAATAATATCAGAGCCGATAGACATCTCTGACGAAGTCTCGATCGCACCTCCAACGCTGGAAGAAGTTAATCCACAAATTGATCCAGAACATCTGGGGTCAAGAAAAAATACCGCAGGAAAGGTGCAAATCCATCGTATGCCCTATCCACAAAAAAGGAGACAAACTTCGGTGCGAAAGCTACAGAGGCATATCGCTACTTTGTACATCCTATAAGATACTGACGAAAATATTAAAAGATAAAATAAATGTATACGCAGAAAAGGTCTTTGGGGAGTACCAAGGAGGCTTTAGGTCTGGTAGATCAACTACGGATCAGCTCTTCACAGTCAAACAAGTGCTTGAAAAATGCTGGGAATTTAATATCGACGTCCACCAGATTTTCGTGGATTTTAAACAAGCATTTGACAGTATTGACCGAAACATACTGTACAAAATAATGCTATACTTCGGCATCCCGGCAAAACTAGTCCGGCTGACCAAAATGACGATGACGTCGACATCATCACAAGTCAGAATCAACAACGGTCTGACTGACGCCTTTGACACAAATGTCGGACTAAAGCAAGGCGATGGGTTGGCCCCTCTGCTGTTCAACCTAGCACTTGAATACGTGATAAGGAAGATTCCTGTCGACACAGGGGGTACTCTTCTGTATAAGTCGAAAAATTTGGCCTACGCGGATGACATTAACATCTTGTCCCGTTCCTTCACATCCGCCAAAGAACTCCTGTTGAAACTTGATCAGGAAGCCGAAGAAGTAGGCCTGAAGATCAATCAGACGGAAACAAAAATCATGACGCAAACAAGAAAGAAGACCTCCATTAGACAAAATATAATTTTGGACGAATATAATCTAGAGAATGTGGATTAATTTATATACTTAGGCTCGAAATTGACAACGAAAGGCAGTGAAACTGACGAAATTAAACGGAGAATACAGCTCGCTAATAAAACTTTCTACTCCGTTCTGGCCTTACTGAAGACCAGCTGCATACACAGGAAATCAATCATCAGACCTGTGTTGTGCTATGGATGTGAAACTTGGACCCTTACCCAAGCGTCCGCAAATATGTTGAACGCCTTCGAAAGACGGGTCCTCAGGCGTATAATTGGAGCTAAACAAGAGTGCGGCCAATGGCGGATAAGGTACAACCACGAGTTGTACGAGGTTTTTGACGAGCCAGAGGCTGCTACAATAGTGAAACTGCGGAAGCTGCAATGGGCTGGTCACGTGCAACGAATGGACGAGCATCGAGTACCTAAGAAGGTATTCGACGGAACGGCTGAGGGTCGAAGACCAGTGGGAAGACCCAGAAAACGCTGGTCATTGGACCGAGACAACTGGAGGCGTCACCTGCGAGAAGCCAAGGCCCGAGAGGGGCTGTAGTGCTACGACGACGACGAATCATTTTATAACCCTAACTCTACAGTTCCGAGCCTACCATTTTTAGTGGTGGCTCCTTTTTATAGCTTTGGCTAACTCTTTCTTTGCCACCTTATGTGCTGCAAAAAACTCACTTGCCCCTATTTATTATGAAGGTAGATGTGATTAGGTTAGGTTAGGTTAACGTGGCTGCCGATCTTCAGAGGCCTGACGACCAGCACACATAGGCACAGAAGAGGCCCGTTGTGATACCACAATAATTTTAGTGACTCTCTTCTACTCACTAAAGTCAGGAAACCATTTGCTTCCTTTGAGAAACCGGACTATCCCCTTTAGCTCTACCAGGGACAGTTCCGTCAGGTTTGAGAGAAAGGGTGCACCAAGTGCCGCCAGTCTTCTCCTTGCCAAAGCCGGACACTGGCACATGAGGTGAAGGACGGTTTCCTCCTCATCCTCAGAGCCACAGCTCCGACAGAAGTCATTAAACTCTACGCCCAAACGTTGTGCATGTCGTCCTATGAGGCAGTGGCCCGTTAGAACGCCCACAGTGCAACGAAGGGCGCTTCGAGTTAAGCCTAAAAGCTGCCTGGTGCGATGCGCATCCATGGATACCCAGGACTGCCTTGTTATCACACAGGAAGATTCATCTGCCCAGGACTTCTTAGCGTCCTCAAGATATTTTTGCCTTATGGCCAGTTTGACCGATGTCATCGGTATACCTATTGAAAAGGAGCAAGAGACGTCAGGTAGCAAAGTTCCAAGCCTTGCTAGCTCATCGGCCTCACAGTTGCCCTGAAAACCCCTATGTCCAGGTACCCAAATCAATTGAACAACCGAATGTCTCGACATCTCCCTAAGAGATGCACGGCATTCAGCAACAATCTTGGACATTGTACAAGGACCAGCAAGGGAATTAATAGCCGCTTGGCTATCTGTGAAAATACCAATATTGACCCCGAATATTCGATTACACAGAAGCCAGTCGACTGCCTGATAAATAGCTACCACCTCCGCCTGAAAGACACTACAGTGGTCTGGTAGACGGAGGGAAAGCTTGAGATTCAGCTCATCTGAGTATACACCACTCCCAACTCTATTGTTTAGCTTTGAGCCGTCAGTGTACACATGGATAAGCCCATTATCAAGGGTGATACCATCACACCATTCCTCCCTGCATGGAATGCGAGTTGTAAACTCCAAATCCAGTATGCATTGAGGGGCGTTGTAGTCAACAACCGCTGGTGCGGGTACTCCCTCGACCAAGATCCTCGCATGACCGAACTCTGTCCTATTCCATGCTGAGATACAGTTTAGTCTCACAGCAGCAAGATTAGCTTGCTGTGAGATCAGTAGGTTGGTTGGAAGCCAATGTAGTAGCACAAACAGTGCCTTAGTAGGAGTGGAGCGGAGCGCTCCAGTTACCTGTAGTGCAGCCATTCTTCGCACTTTTTCAAGCTGTCCTTTGCAGGTAGCCTTAAGAGCAGCCTGCCACCAGAACGCCACCCCAAACAACAGAATTGGTTCCACCACAGCAGTGTAAAGCCAAGCAACAGTACGAGGCTGCAATCCCCAACTCGCCCCTATGGCCCTTTTGCAACAGTAAAGTGCGTTGAAAGCCTTCCGAGCTCTTTCCGCCACATTGTACGTCCATAGTAACTTCGAGTCAAGGATCAGCCCTAAGTATTTGACCTTCTGGCTCAAGTTAATGGAGACCCCATTCAATTTGGGTAACTCAAAATCAGGAACTTTGTACCTCCTTGTAAACAGCACTAGCTCCGTTTTATTAGGATTCACATTCAAGCCGCACTCACGACTCCAACGCGAAATAATGTCAAGAGAGTGATTTAACCTCTCCGATAGCGTAGATAAATACTTTCCCGACACTGAAACAGCTATGTCGTCTGCGTAAGCAATCACTTTGCAGCCGGCGCGGTCCAGCTTCCTTAGAAGAGTATTCACCGTGATGTTCCACAGCAGGGGAGAGAGAACTCCACCCTGAGGTGTGCCCGTGCTGACTCCTCGTCTTACGCTGGCATTACCCAGCGTAGAGATTACAACTCTACTTTTGAGAAGCTGCACAATAAAAGCAACCAACCGTTCATCCACATGCAGCACCGAGAGAGCCTCAACAAATGCGTTAGAATTAACGTTGTTGAAGGCCCCCTCTATGTCCAGGAAGACAGCAAGCGTGTATTCCTTTAGAGCAAGAGATTTCTCTACTTGCTCAATAAGGACGTGAAGAGCGGTCTCAACAGACTTACCTTTGGTATAAGCATGCTGCGACTGCGAGATCAGCATAGGATCGACTGATCTTTTAATATGGTAATCAATTATCCTTTCCAAAATCTTTAGCAGGACGGAGTTAAGACTTATTGGACGATAGTCCTTCGGCTTAACATGCGTAACTTTTCCTGCTTTGGGAATAAACACCACTCTGGATTCCCGCCAGCTGGTGGGAACATACGAGAAGCGTAGACAAGCGTTATAAATCTCCCTGAGCCAAGGTAGCGATACTTCCATGGACTGCTGAATGTCAGCCGCAAGAACGCCATCAGGGCCCGGGGACTTAAACGGTTCAAATGAGTTAATGGCCCACCTCAGTTGAGAATTTGATATTCTGAACGGCGGGATTGAACTGTAATTTTGCTCCGTCTGACACGCCACTTCTAGAGGGCAATGATTGCCCGGAAAGTGTGCGTCTATCAGTACTTTGAGAGTATCTGCGCTCGAACTAGTCCAAATGCCCTCAGGATTCATGATGCACCCCATAGCTTTTGGTGTCGCGCTTAAGACCTTACGAAGGCGATTTGCCTCGCTGAGACTCTCCACGTTACCACAGAAAGATCTCCATGAGGACCTCTTTGCCTTACGTACGGCATACTTAAAAGCCTTAAGCTTCGTTTTATACATCGACCAGTCATTAGATCTTTTTGAGCAATTGAACTCCCTCCTACATTCTCTTCGCAAGGTACTGATCTCCTTATTCCACCAGAGGGGCTTGGGATTTCCCCTGCCCGTGGGTGGCTTACAAGCTTCCCTAGACGCGAAATTGAGAGAACTAGTAAGGGTGTCAACTGCCTTATCCAGTTCATGATAGCAGTCAATGCTCTTAGGAACACTTTCCAGTGAGGATCGAATTAGAGAATTAAAAAGCTTCCAGTCCGTCCTCTTTCTGTTAATAAAGGCTACCTGCTCGGCAGAGCTGCGGCCAGCCACGTTGTACGATATGTACCTGTGATCAGAGTAAGAACACTCTTGTAGAACCCTCCAGTCACGGAGAAGTTGCGAGTGCCGCCCACTAATCAAGGTAACGTCAAGCACCTCCCTTCGGTTTGAGGTAAGGAAGGTCGGTTCGCTGCCAGTGTTGGCGATGAAGAGGTCGTGGGCAAGGATGAAATCAAGAAGTTCCTCGCCTCGACCATTTGTATTGGAGCTACCCCATACTTCGTTATGAGCGTTAGCGTCAGCTCCCAGTATCAGCGGCACACTTGTTTTCCTGGCTTCAGCCACGATCCCCCTGACAATGTCGCAGGGAGGGCTAGTGCCATGATCATGTGCCATATAGCAAGAAGCAAACCAGCATGGTCTTTGGTCGCACTCTACTGCAACAGCCATGTTATCCTTGTCACAGAAGTGATGTAATACAAGGACATTTATGGTTTTCCTGACAAGAATACAGGCACGTGGCTTACAAGAGCCGTCAGGTGTTATCAGTCTGTATTCATTGGTGCGTAACCCGCAAACCCGGTTGTTAACAACCCATGGTTCTTGGATGAGAATTAGCTCCTCCTCTGTCTTAGACAGGCGGAGTAGCAGGGCAGCTGATGCTGCTATGGAATGGTGAAGATTCACTTGGAGTACCTTCACCATTAGTGAATCAATTAATTAGGGTTAGGTCAAGGTCCTCCCCCTCGGACATAGAAGCCGTCCCAGCCTCTTGCTCTGCGCCCAGAGTCATGAGGTCCAGGCAGCCACCCAAATCGGAGGCAGTACCGACACTAACCCCATCGGCAAGGAGGGATTCCAAATCCGATTCCTCATCAGATTTCTCCCTCAGAGAGATATCAGACCCTTTTTCAGGTGGCTCCACTGTCGTTTGGGTCACCATCTTTGGGTCAGGCTCGGCAGGTATCGGATCTCCCGAAGCAGAGCTCTTTGGCCTGTCGCTTCGATAGATACGTAGGGCCAGTTTTTCGACCCCGTACCTGATGATGCCCTTTCGAGCATCCAATGCCGGCAGCGCCTTATCGTTGATGACGAAAAGGGCTTCCCACCGATTGTCCACCGGCTCACCAATCTTCACAACCCTCCAATCCTCCGTAGGAAGATCAGGGTTGAAAAGCCGAATGATGTCCAGGACCTCCACTGGATCCGAATGGAAAGCAGGAATCCATGTCCTGCATCTTGGCCGACTGGGGATCTCATCCTTGGTCACCACTTTAATCTTGGCGCCTGGCCAGAGTTCCCCCAGCTCGGAGATAGCCTGCTTGTAGAAATCGGCCGATCGTTGGTCTCCACACGCGACCAGCCTGATTCCCTTGTACCAGCCCGCGTCATTCACCGTAGTTGGAGGACCCGAGCTAGCCTTCTGCAGCTTACAGCAGACTACGAAGAGAGCCTGCCTTATCTTGAGCCAGTTTTCGGAGGAGATGATTCCATCTCCCTTGCTGGCATCAATTACAGCCCAGACAAGGCACTCTTTGGCCATTTCATTAAACGGCCGAGTTATCCCTGAGGGGCTGGTTGTTGTCTTCTGCTTTTTGCAGTCTTGCCTGCCCTGGTACTTCTGCTCAGCCGACCTCTGTCGTTTCTGAGTTGTACCTGCAGGATTTAGAGGGAGCGGGTGCTCCCCAGTGTAGGATTTTGCCCATTCAAGGGACTTTTTGTCCTTGTCGGACATTGTGTCAGGGGAGACGTTTTGAAATTTCCTCAGAACTTTGAAGGCTGCCCTTCTAGTTCCGTAAGCCCGAGATGATTTGGCAGAGGAGCGTTGCGTGCCTGAGGAGGAGGTGGCACCGGAGGTAGCACTTGTTGACGGACGGGTTGGCTCATTCGCCACTACCTTCCCGTCACACTGGCCACAAATGGGCTTCGTGGCTTTCACAAGGCCAGGCTTGGTGACCAGAGCCCCGGAAACGCCAGAGACAGGGGTTGAGGAAGAGCTGATTGGCCGTGGAGCTGGCTCATTCGTCATGTCTCCACAGCCTTCTGCAAGCTTAGTCGCTGTGCCGGTAGCCATTGGAGCTGACTCATTCGTCATGTCTCCACGAACTACAGCAGCCTTAGTCTCAGTCTGCAGAGCTGGCTCATTCGCCATATCTCTACTCCCTGCGACTTTAGCTGCAATCGCTGACACAGCCATTTTTGTCCCCCCCTTCACATAAGGGGTTGGATTAATTTTGTTGTCAGGCTTTTGCCTGACGAGTTTTGGTTTGTTATTATTGTTTTTTCTATTCATTTTATAAGGGTCCCCACTCAAAGCCGCTATCCCAAGTCCGATTGTGTAGTCACCTTTAATGATCCCATGGTAATCTAATGCAAGCAGGGAGGCCATGCGAGGGTTGCCACCAGCCCTTATGGGGACAAGTGGTCAGAGCCGGATCGGTGCTAATCAGGAGTCCAACTCAACTGAACCTACACCACCAACTTAATGGTGACGAGACGAGAGAACGTACTAAGAGGCCTGCCAGGGTTTTAACGGGACGGAGATGGTCGTATTAACCCGGAGCCGTTCACGAAGCGGATTTCACTCCGTCGCTACCGCGCCTGAGGACGACTAGGTCCGGAATGCTACGACCACCAGCCCAAGTGCAACAACGAGTCGTTAGACAAAGAGAAGTCCGAGGACGAAAGCGGTCGTGATCATGAAGAGAGTCTAGATCATTTAGCGTTACCCAGGATGCACCGCGAGGAGGCGATCTAGTTTACATCCCTAGATGTGATTAATTGCTATGTAATGCTCCATGATCTTTCAATCCCCCACAAAGGCCAACAGCCTGTCTGACACCATAATAACGTCAGGTAAAGAATCGTTATGGACCTTATGCTCTCAGACAACATCAGCTGCAGCATTTAGATCACTCTAATTTTTTGGCATCAACTGCATTCTTGAAGCCTTGATGTGCTCAGTGTGATCGGCGCTACTTTTTTCAATGCACAGCATGTATTAAGAGTCCACAGAGCAACTTGCTGCCTAACGGCCCAGCTGATCCAATTTCCAATAGTTAACCCCCCATTTCGTAGTTTGGTCGTAGACCACACATCGGTAGCAGTGCACTACTTCTGCCCACCTTCTCACTCAGTTCAAAATAAGCTCCATCCTTATTTGACCAGACTAGATGCTTTTGAGAGCTGGGGTCTAATTCAGCCCCGCCACGGTGCTTCTCTGTTCGCAAGAATTTGAGGGAAGTGATGTCAAATACCGAGCACCTAGTTTGGCAAACTTCGCATGTGTGGTTGGGTTGCTAGCCTATTATTTGCCTTAGGCCAAGCACAAACATTCGGGTGCTCGCTATTCCCGTAGTTTGTCGAACTTTCAACTCACATAAAAGTAGACGAGCACTGTGTCGGATCCCCGCAGCTCGTTCATCTTCCAGTTTTGGCGAACATTCGGCAATGCCCGAATGTCTAACTCACTGTGCTTGTCATTCCGCAAGCACCAAGCGAAATTATTTGACTAGGTGTTCGGTATTTGGCGAATAGGAAGTGTTTGACAAACACCGCATATCGAAAGCCGCCTTTACGGATAGCCTACATGACTTCTGCATAAGCTTTGCCTGAAGCAGGTTGATAACTACGATTTCCAGTTTGGTTGTACAGCTTTGCCCTGCTGTGGCAAATTTATTTTGACCTCTGTCTTTTCAGTAGATGTTTTCGTAGGTTTCCTACTCATCCTTTTCTTCCACATCACGGTAACCCATGTCCCAACGTCGATGGCAGAAGTTTCATTTCTAGCTCTGGAATCCTGCATTTTCTCGAAGCTCGACTCTGCGGGCATTTTGTTAATCCAATACTTAGAAACACCGGCGTCTAGTATAGGCATATCTATCTGAGCGACTTAATGCTCCAGTTACGCTCGCTAGTACTATATCTCAGCATATTTCTAATTTTCCCAGCTTAAAAAGATTTTAAAATTTTTTTTTTTGCGTTTTGGGTGCCTAAAATATCTTGCGGAAGGTCTACTGTCGGTTTCTTTGCATCTTCTTGTCAGCCATCAGCTTACGTTGTCGGTAGTCTCTACTTGGGAAAGCTTCCGCAATGGTCATTAAGAGAGAGATGTGATGCAAAAACTTCTCCGTAATTTCGCAAAATAACTTAATTTGTACAAATTCACAACAGTTTGAGTGAGCCAAACATGAATTATATTCATTCAATTAAAACAAAAGTGTGTTCTGTTTGTACACCTCCACCAAGCATATCATGTTGCTAGCGATGTAATTTGCTTAGTTAGCTTAGTTTCAAAACACGCGTTGATTTAATTATCAGAAATTATAATACGCTAGTAAAATCCTGATACCCACAAGTGAATAATAGTATATATAACTGAAAAAACGATCGAAACGGTATGTCGCTTTACTTAAAACCATATTTCAATCCGTTATGTTTTATGGAGCTCCAGTCTTTGTTCGTTGGTCGCTAGCGAACAGGTCCGAGGTGAAATAGTCTTCTTTGAAAGCTCCAAATCACTGGAGCTGGGTAGCGACTATAGATAACAATAGAACAGTGCCCAATCGTCTCTTCCTACCCACTCCGAATTCGAATATCGAGTGAAGGTAGATTGAAAAATGCAACAATGGTCGTACAAGGAGTAGTACTCATGGCACCACAGATACCCTAGCAACAGACCTTTGCAGCTTCCTCTCCAGCAATAATCTCTGCATCAGTATGGCATGTATTAATTTACATAGACAGTCGTTCACGGCATGAACTTTTGAAGCTTCGCATAGTTTCCTAAAGGTAGTACAGTGAAAGATCCCTTCCATGTTCACGAAAATCCCCATCGCATACTTACCATTAGGAATTCTGATGTGGCCAGGCGGAATAAGGTATTCCCTTCCATGCAACTGCGACATTCCTTCTCAATAAAAGTAGGAAAGTTTGTAGAACCCTGACAAGCAAACTGACTGCACACAACTGCCAGGAGAACACATGTACCGTATAGGTGTTGCACAGAAAAAGCTGACTCAGTGGTGCATTTCCTGAATTTGCTGCATCAACATGTCTCAAACAATGTAAACATTTTATTTTTGGCTTTGAGAATCAATTTATATGCTTATATTCCCATATCGGCACAAAGAGAAACGTCCATAAAACTGGTCTATCTTTGATTGCAGGATAAGGGTTTTTAAATAAAAATCGTGACGAGGTGATAGAACGACTTGGAAGAGTGGCAGCAATAGAGGAAGATGAGCTAGCTGTATCGTTTGATGTCAAGGCTCTATTCCCAAGTGTGCCGGTAAAACAAACACTCGCGTTCTTTGATGACTGGCTATAAGAGAAGAATAGCTCACCGGAAGGGAGAAAAAGAGGGCTGAAGACTATTTGCAACTCGCCTCTGTTTGCATGAATGAAAGTTACTTTACTTTCAGGGGGAAATACTTTAAAGCCATGAAAGGTGTTGCCATGGGAAATCCTTTATCCCTACTAATGAGTGAGATATTTATGGACAGACTGGAAAAGAAACTTCATGAAGAAGATCGCTTCCTCGTGTCTGGATGAGATATATGGACGGCATTCTAGCCATCGTAAAAAAGAATGCTTTGGCAGAAACTCTGAAGAAATTGAACCAAGCACATAAGGATATCCAATTTTCAATGGAAGTCGAAAACCATGGGAAACTACCATTCTTGGATTTAATGGTCATATGGAAAGAAGGTTTTCTTAAGTTTAATATCTACCGGAAGCCCACACACACGCAGAGAAGAACACTTTCCACGTCTGATCATTGGCATTCCCAAAAAATGCGCCATTTAACTCGATGATCCACCGACTATTGACAGTACCCATGGATCAGGAAAGTTTTAACTCAGAAGTTAAATATATTAAAGATACCGCGAGCAAAAATGGATTTGACGAGAAAATAATTGAAAACCTTGTCAAAAAGAAAAAGGACAAAATACAGCGTGATCTGTTAACGACGCTCTTTAGACAAGAAAAATAAAAACCAGCCATAAGAGTTCCAATTATTTTTACGCCAATATTCAAGCAAATTCAGGAACTTCTTGAACACTTTGATATAAAAGCAGCTCCAACCAGTAGGGTAAAAAAAATTAAGTACAAAATTATATCACGTGAAAGACAAAAAAAGATAAGAAGGAAAAATGTGGAACATACAAAATCACTTGTCCAGAATGCGACAAAATATACATTGGACAAACGAAACGGTTTGTTGGTGTTAGACTAACGGAACATAAACGGGAAGCAGCCTCAGCAAGGAAAAGGAACACAACGGTAGCACGATCAGCAGTAGCGAAACACATCCTGGAGGAGGAGCACAGCATAACGTGGGACAACGTGGAGGTGATTAAGGAAGTACAGCAGATACGAAAACCGGATGCGTAGAAAACTGGAGTTGAACTGTACTTGAGTATATAATTAATAGATAATTAGCTGGTAATTAGTATTAGTCAATACTTTAAAAGTAAGCACCTGAAATAAGATACCTAAGTCATTTTAAAATTAGACCAATAGACACTGAAGAAGAGGGCAGATTACCCTCAAAATATCGATATATGTCGAGTAATCAAAACAAATCTAGCTTCAAAAGGAAAAAAATTGGTTTAAATTAAAATAGGATATATCCTCTGATTCTGTGCTACATTTTCAAAAATTTACAGATTCAAATTCTTTAAACTGACCTGGCCATTACATGTATTTTTGATATGCTGAGCTAGCAAACCAACATGGAATCGAAAAACAATCCAGAAAAACATGCAATGGCAATCATAATTCTCCCTATCTAATGATACCGCTTCACTGAACATCTTGATCGCAACACGAAGTCCAGATTGCATCGGAATCTGCCACAAAATGCACCATATGATAAATATGAAAATCGTATTGTAATTTGTTGTGGCTGCGGTGCGGGAATGTGTGAAATATCGAATCGAAAGAAAGTATTTTAATGATGTGGTGGTCGGTCATCATTATCATTAGCGTGGTCAGAGTTTTACTTTCATCGGATGTCGAAGAATTTCTACGTGGAAAATGAACTGCTGCTTGCCAATCGCGATCGCTTCGAACTCATTTATTCACCGGCCTATCAAGTTTTTTCTTTCTCACTTTTTCGTATAAACTCATTGGGACGATTTGCGTTTTTTCCACCTGAAAATGGCGATTCTTCACTGAATCTTGTCATGTATGTAGAGTATTTTGTATAGCTAACTTTCTGAGCAAGTTTTTATTTCCAATATGATAGCAAATTATGGTGTGATCCTGCAATTTGAAAGTTGTAAGTGGTTTTTTTTTTGTCTTGATGTGAACCTTGCTACCATTGAGACTGTAATATGGTTCAAACACTATATCAGACCGGAATCAAGTGAACATTTAAAATAAAAATATGTAAATTTCGTTATTTATGCTTTGTGGTCTGATGGCCGTGTGATGTTCGGTTTATGCCGCTCATGTTATATAGAGTTCATTATGCTCTTCAATGACGCACAATTTTCACATAGTATCGCCTATTAAAAAGATTGTGTTATCAACTACTGCTGTTTAAGACAATCAATGCAATAATATATTTAAATGAATACAAATTCCGTAAAACAAAAATTATCTACTAAATTATTACTTAATTAGTACTGAATTCATTCTTGTGTACGAAATGTCATGTTATATACCAAATATGCACTCACTTGATGCATACAATAAATAAATGCATTGCAAAAAAAATTAAAAAAGGTTAAAAACAACCAAATATCACATGTGACTCGATTTCATTTTTACAGAATCTTTGTTGTTAATACTTGCAACAAAGTGCTTTAGTCTGCTGTTAATACACCCTAGTGAGGAAAACTCATCAAGTGTAGAGTTTCTCCGATCAATCTTGCATTTCATGTTTTGCTGAAAAAGTTTACTGAACTTTCATTTAAAATAGAGTTTTCATACGTAATAGAGTGATGTACTTCGAATGTGTAAATATGACTGGAAAGTGATTGACAATCAATCGATTGTAGATGGATGTACAATGATGGTTTACGAGTATTGATGATAACAGTAGGCACACTGGGCAAAAAAAGTTCGTGAACACTCATAAGCAAATGATCTGAATTCACTAAAAGGGTCATAAAAGCAATATTTTCAAAAGAAAAATATTTTGTTTGCATCTTAAAAAGCACAAAGTATATTTCTAAAATTAAACATTAAAATTTTAATGCTTGAAAAATTCCCAAGAGTATGAAAATCAAAAAAAGTTAAAAGATATTGCAAAAAAAGTCTGTGAACACAATATAAGTAGTAATTTATAAACTAAAAAAATAAGGTTTAAATTTAAGGCAAAACAATGTTGGGCCACCTTTGTTTTTGATTACTTCCAGGAGACGTGCTTGCATCGATCCAACTAGTTTCGTTGTAATTTCTGCGGGAATTTGATCCCATTCTTCATTGATGACTCTTTTCAAATCCTGCATGGATTTTAGCGGACGTTTACGAATTCTCCTATTAATTTCATCCCACAAATGCTCAATGGGATTCAGGTCTGGCGATTGTGGAGGGGTTTTGAGAAGTCAACCTACTTTGTAAAGCAACCATTCTTGAACCTTTCGGGCAGTATGCTTGGGATCTGTATATTGTTGAAAAACATAAGTTTCCTCTAATCCAAATTTTCGGGCACTCTCAAATAAATGGTCGCTCAGAATATCAAGGTACATATGCTGATTCATAATACCTTCAATTATGTGCAGTTTACCTACTGCTCCAGCACTCATGCACCCCCACACCATTATATTTCCTCCACCGTGCTTCACCTTAGGTCTCAGGTTTTTGAGTTGTAGAGCTTCCTTCGGTTTCCGCCATACTTTCTGTCGTCCGTCGGACCCAAATAAATTGAATTTGCTCTCGTCCGAAAAAATAACACGTTCCTAGAACGAAAGAGACTTGGATAGGTGTTCCTTAGCAAACTCGAGACAGCGTTTCCGATTAAGTTTATTTATAAATGGCTTCCTCCATGGGACTCGACCGTGAATGCCACTTTTGTGCAAATAGTTACGGATAGTTTGTGGTGTAACTGTCACTCCATAATCCTGCGACATGTTTTGCGCGATTGTCAATGCACTTGTACCCGGTTTCTCACGAATCACTTTTAAATCTCTCGTTTATGGGGGGAATTCAGTTTTGGCGGGCGTCCAGTACGAGGCCTGCTGGCCGCGCATCCTAATTCTTCAAACCGTTTGATAATTTTATGTACGGTAGAAGGATTTTTGCTAACAATTTTGCCGATTTCGCGGATACTTTTTCCCTCTCTTCGTAGGCTAACTGTTGATTTTCGAATCAATTCGGAAACTTCCATTTTCGTAACTATCGAAGAACTAAAATGGATTCAAATTTTGAACGGACTCATACTTTCTATCTCTCTAAGCCATGTGTCATAAGTAATCAAAGTTTAAAGCAATAAATTTTTTCCCAAACTGCTTCAATACCTTCATTAAACATGTGTTCACGAACTTTTTTTGCCTAGCCTAGTGATGCGCATATACTCAAAGTCATTTGAAGGATCCTTAAATGGAAAATCTTAATGACTTTTGTACCAAACAAAATGTTATTGCTTTATTGAGTAAAAACCCCCATCCAAATCCATAAACGAATGCAGCTGAGTTTACAGTAGCAAATACCCGTCAGCTTCGATTGGTGTATACATTGTTGTTGTATACATTGCTATGTATACATTGTTGACTGATTTAGAGATTGAGATTGAAACAATGGAAATTAAACGGGTTGTTGAAAGGTTTCGATTCCACTGTTTCAATCTGACGCCGCTTCGAATCCACTTTCAAGTCACATTGTATACGTAGCTAATGATCATAGGTTTTACCGTGATAAATGCGGATGCGTAGCAGTTTTATGACATCAGGCTGATTGCCGTCCTTGGCCTTACGAAGGATTCTGATAAAACGGTTTATAAACTCTCCAGGTTTGTACCAGATATGACTTCAGAAACTTAGTGATTCTAATAGCAAAATAGAAAAGAGGCCTAGATACAGGCTCTAATAGTTTGTACGATAATACCAATAATAATGGATTGTGAACCACTCAGCAGCAGCTCAAAAAGTGGTCGTTGGAAGTACGTAGTTGGCGCAGAAAGAGACCCAAAAATCACTAACGAATTTCAAGACAATACCACTCTTAACCAAATAAACCATGTGTTGATAGACAATCGTAACATTAATAACCTGTTGAATGTGCGAATATAACATATCACTGTGTCAACAATATTTTGTGGGCACAGTGATTATACCATCGAACCACACAGGTTGTGCTACCTACAGGTTTTTGATGGCATACATTTCTGGTTTTTTACTGAAGTAATCTGACACCACAAGTGTATACCGATTTCGCCACTTGAATTTCAAACGGTACTCTTACGTGTTCGCATCTGAACACTTTCTCTTCGCTTTAGAACTTCAGCGGAAGCAAATATGGTATAGTTTCAGCTTTAATACTCTACGTCTTCGTTAGCGTGCAGCCAGCAAAATCATTTTCTTTCCTTTGGAAGGATCTTGCTTACTTCTAAATGAACTCCCGGCTTTCTCTCGTGCATCTGTTTTAGTACTTCTCTGATTCAACTTTTGGGGAGAACAATTTGCATCTTCCATTAGTACGAGGACTGTGGAATTGGAGTCGTGGCCCTGCACATTTAAAGCGGAATCGGAGTCCAAGTTGAATTCGACACCGGCTCTGCTTTAATCATACAGGGCCACTACTCCGGCTCTACAGCCAATGTATTATTTGAGATTAGTTTAGGATTAAATCCTAAAAAAAAATAACATAACAAATCGTTATCCTCAGAAATATTATTTATTTCATAAATTGTAATAGTTTGATTGTTAAATAATCTTGTTTCAAAACATTTGCTTTTTTAACAATTATAAACCCCAAACTGGATTTTTTACAACGATTCAAAATCTCAACTCAGAAATCTTTTTCTCAAACTTTTCTTGACAACTCATATTTTTTAATTAAACTTCAAAACAATTTTCAGCTTAGTCTACTTGATGTTAAAATTCTGGTGTGGTGTGTTTGATATCAAGTAGTGTGGAGAGTAGTGAAATGTGCGAGTGATATGTGTTTATATTTGTGTATCCACAGTAGTATAACTTTAGCCTTTCGACCCACCCAGCGACTTACTTTCTTAAAGTATGAGGTTCTTGAAGTTAAAAAACCATCTCAGTGAGTCGTGGCCCATATGGAAAACAACTTTTTGCCCATGCGGGTATTTATGCTGCTTCTGATACAGCCAAGCAAGTTTTTCTGACCATGCAGTAGTTCCTTTTACTTGTGGGGAGAACTCGACTGAAGTACAATATGGCTTTTACCTCGACATCAATTTATTGAAAAAGGGCTACTACGATATTCCACTGCTACTCGCATCGATGGCAACAATGAACTTCTTTCCTAGTTTTGGATAAGCCAGTACAGGCAGATTTCTTTTAAACGTCGTGAGGGTTATTTGATTTTACTCGTCCCAAACCGCCGAATCCAAGAAAACTTCTGAGTTGATGTTTAATATTTGGCATGGGCTAATTACTGTTAGCTTCTATCTTTTAGGGATCCGTTTTGATACCATCGGCAGATAAAGAGTGATAAAGATAAAGAGTGACGCTTTCGGAGAACGTAGATGTATTTAGTGGTTAGGTCCACAACTTGCTAAAATTCAGATATCCTAAACCTTTTGGCGGCGGCGAGCGTTTTAGTGAATTTTGAGGTACTCCTATATTTCCAAGCAGTGTAAATTTTTGTTAAAAAAAAGTATTGGGAATAAAAACTAATTATGTTCTAAGCTTGTCTATGATAAGGAATTGAAAATTTTGAGCCGTGTGTGGGTGCTAAATGTCTAAAAGTAGGCAAGGATATTTTTCCGAATTTCGATTTGTCATAACTTCTAAGAAAAACATTGGATCATCGTGAAATTCGCAGAGCGTATTGATGTTGACTAAAATTTAACACATATGGATTTTCAAAATAGTGCAGTTAACCCTGTTGCTACGGCAGGCTCCTGAAAAAAAATCCTTCAAATCATTGACCCTCCTCAAAAATTTTTGATTTTTGACAAAAAATTCAAATCATTGATAAATCTTAACCTATGTCCATCATGTCAAATTGATATTTTCAAAATTCCGATTTGCACAAGAACGGCAACCCATCACCAAATTACCTCTATTTTCAGCACTCGAAAGTTCTGTTCACGAGAACTGACAGCCGGATTATCCGATCATAATGAAATTTACAAGACACATTGGTATTAACTAGGACCAATCGCTGACACCACAAGCAAACTTGATGCCGCCATATGGGCCAAACTGAAGTCCGAATGGGAAAACAGGTTAGACTGCAGGGTAGCCAGGACATTATGGCCATCACCTGATCTAAGCAAGAGCAGGGCACTGCCTTACCGCGTCTCATGCGAAAAGAATGGGACTGACATCCAGCAATTTATGTAGGAGGTGCGAGATGGAAGAGGACACCATCGAGCATACACTCTGTGATTGTCCGGCCCTAAATAATAAACGCCTCAAGATTTTTGGTTGTTACCACTTTCAAGGGTTGGCAGAGGTGGCCAGTATCGTCACGCTGAGTCAGCTGATCCAGTTTGGCGAAGCGGTCACTTGGCAGCTCTAACAAGCCAGCGGAGGGTGGCAAATGGACCCAAATTGGTGGCCTAATGCAAGCCGCGTTCCCGCGGCAGCCCTCTTTACTAACCTAACCTAACATAACCTAACTAGGACCAGGTTTGATAGAAGTGATTTTGAAATGCGGGCAACCCTGTGGCAGTGGTACCATCTTGAAATATCACTGAGAAAAAAAACAGCTTTTTTGCCTATAACTTCCGATTCAGCCATCAGATTTTAACAGAATTCACACAGAACTTAGATCTTATTTGAATAACATTTGGTGAAAATTTGGTTGAAAAATTAGAATAGGGCTGCTAGCTATGGTGATTTTTGACTCATAAATCGTGCAAATTTGCTTAGCAAAATAAAGCTTTTTTCCCTAGAACTTCCGGTCCAGTGTAGAAATCAAAACGAAGTTCATGCAGCAAATGGACCTTCATGTGAAACAAATGTCGTAGGAATTTCGTACAAAAATCATGAAAGCGCTGCTAGCTATGACCATTTTTGTAATTTTGTGGAGCTGAGCGATTATGTCATTAGATTTGCAAATGGGAATGATCCTGCAATGAAAATTAACAACAAATATTAACGCTTTAAAAATTGAAAAAGCTTTCAGGGTCGTAGCCCTTAAATTCTTTTCACCCGTATACCGTCCAGCGCAGTGATTCAATCGAAACGAAATTTACTGGTTGGGTTTAACTTAACGTGAAGCAGATTTGGTATATATTTTGCTCTGCTGCTGACACAGATGCACCAACAGATGCTTCAAACTACGTACTCATATGCTAAGTATTTGCAATAAAAATAAGAAGCCAATTTTTAAATTTTCCAAGTTTTGAACATTTTTCGGATGGCAGCCTCAAACAACGTTTAACCGCTGAAACTTTCGATGAAATCCTCCGATGAGAACGAAATTCAAAGGATAAGTTGATTTAAGTATGAGCTTGTTATGGTAAACTTATTGCTGCTTCGTTGGGAAAGTGTTGCCAGCACTGAACATTTTCATCATTTGTTTTATAGTTGAGTTTTGTTGCTTGGGATAAGGAATGGTTGATATGATTCTACAAAAAAGTGTATTACGTCTTTTCACATTTTTTTGTCACTCAAAAACAATTTCTTCAAAAATTAGTTTTCTAGCGGTTCTGATGCGCTAGACTTTTTTTGAAGATGATCGTAGCATCAACATTGAATCAGAATTTCTCAAATCTGGCTAGGCAGAATTATATCTAACAAAAACACGTGATCAATTTCACGAATTCATTAAATTTCCAACAAAAGAATATTTGCATATCATTAAAAAGACATTCTACATATGGAATTGAAATTTTTGTTGGCTCGAATGATAAATTGCTACACAAAGACTGCATAAAAACTGAAGACTCCAATTATCCTCGCGGGAATAATATATATACTTTAAACCATCTTGCAAAAGGATAAAAACTATCAGCATGTACATACAAAACTACGCCACTTTCTATACAAAAGTATTAATTGTACAAATATTTCCCATAGAAGGCAATAAGAACTGAAGTCCATATTCTACTAATACATACAGCATGCATACGTATCGAGTATGAGTATACTAATACGGAGTTCTACTCACGATTCTTTCCATATGTGATAACATTTCGCAAATCGAATCTTCATCAAGAATATTAGAAATCAAGCATTCCTTATTTGCCGGAATAGATTAAAATATAAATCAGAATGAAACTATTCTTGTTTCTAATTTTAATATCAGATTGAATAGATTTGAATTTCAAATTTATATTTCTATGTTTCGAAAAGTATTTCGAAAATCGACAGATTAGAGCTCTTCGATTGAGATGTTATATAACTTGCTATGAAATGACGCATGTCTATTTAATTATGATCACAACCAACAGAAGAACCTGAAAATAAGATTCATTACTCATTAAATTTATGCGATTGATGACTTGTATAATTGCTTTTAGTACATTGATGTCATCGTTCTTGTATTGAATATAGGAAATACAACTAGAGAAGATGACGAATATCGATTTCGCATTGTAGCTTTGTTATTGAAATATTGTCAGCATTTTATTTAACATTTCACGGATACTTATGTAGGTGTATAATTTTATTTCAACTGAAGCTACTAATGATTTCAAATATTTGATAGTTTCCTTAATTTTTTTTTTCTGTATTTATTGATGAGGTTTTGTTAATTATTTCCGCGTTGCAGGGAAAGAAATCCGAAAGTAATGTCCAATCATAATATTCACAATTTTCGCCTACCTGTCTGAAAATTGCAAAGCCGAAACATTGAGAGTTTTCAAAATCTTCCAATTATAACAGCTTATTTGAATTTGACAGTTGATGCAGTATCGATCAGATTTTTCTCCGTATTCAAAATGTAGGAAAAAAACATGTATTTACACATAGTAATCCATGAATGAAGATGAAAGTACATACCATGATTACAAGCACTCACGTAGCCGTTACATTAAAAACTTTCCGAAAATATTAATCCGAAAACACTAGCTGAAAGCGAATTTCGTTTAGATTAGATACCGTACAAATATCTTCCCAATTCATCATCTAATAATTCACCAGATCGACCAAAGTAAAAACCACCAATTCTCTACATTGTAGAGTCTACAATATTTTCTCTCACACTTATGTTGCAATACGGATCACGAAAAAACTGCAGATCAGAAGAGACAAAAAAAGCTAATGCACGATTGCGCAATTTTATAACAAGAGACAATTATACGTAGTGTGGCCGTATTACGGTATCTTTGAACTTATGTCTGAAGGTGGATTTTAACACGGTGCGAAGGTTTCACCTCTTTCCTCTTTTTGTCTTCGTTCGGTTGTTTCTGTGATATTTTATCCAAAGTCAAGTTGCAATTGATTCGCCTTGGCGTTAAATTTACAATAAGACAGGTTGTAGGCAGATGAACGAGTAATAGCACAGCGTGTGCTTTTGTAGGTTATTCAAAAGTCTTTTCGCAATTCGATCTAAGCAAATTTGCATTTTTTTCTACTGCCATTTGTCTAATGTTTAATATGTATTTAATTGTATTACAGGCGTTCGCACAAAAACACTCTGACTCAAAATCGCTTTTGGAGAGCTTGAATACGAAATATTACTACTACACGAGAACGCGAGGCCTGTTCCGAATATGCTATCCGAAAGAGCGACCTCCAGCATCTGCAGGTATTGTATTATAATTAGATTTTGTATAGTTATAGATTAATGTGCGTAATAATTGCTTATATTTTGTTTACCAATTAATACCAATCCAATCTGGCTATTCGATTATAGCACATAAAATAGTATGTGTTAACTGAAAACAAACCAACAATACAGTGTATTGGTTTATCAAATTTAGTCCTAGCACAGAACTGAGAAGTGAGATAATCAAAGCAGTTTTAATGTGAAATTATAATAAACCAATGTGGTCTTAAGTTTTATTTTATTTCATTTATTCTCCAAACAAGGCATCATACATAATAGGAAAAAAAACATTTACAATACATTATAAATACAAAATACAAATTGTCCCACATCTGGACACACATTTAAAAAAAAACTTCATCACAATTTGGCAGCAGTTACTTTATTTTATATATATTTAGCTAGATTTGAGGGAATTAAGTAGGATTAAAGTGTCGAAGATGCCCTGGATAAAATATTTTAGAAATAGAGGATTTAGAAATCTCCGAAGAGCAGTGGCTGCTTATAGAATTGATGGTTGCATTCCTGGAGCGGAGTTACACACCTAGTGCCTTTTGGTCGATCATTAAAAGTAATTTTATTGGAGAAATCTTCAACATCTACTGTGCCATTTATAATATCAAAAGCTAGGCAAACGTTTAAAAGTGTGCTTAGAGCAGAGAAATATGAAATTCAGAAGGCTCAGTCTTTAGGTGGAAGATGGAAGATGTTGAAAATCTTTTGGATCATCGAGATTTTTCAAAGCGAAAAATTCTGAACAAATTCGACTCTACTTCTTCTTCCATATTATGCACTAGATTAATATAGAATGGCTTGGTAGCCCCTATATATTTTTGAACTCTTTAGTCTGCTAATGATTCCGAGCTGTTTATTAGCCCTGACTAGGATTTTGTCGTAGTGGAGATTGAAGCGCATCTTGTTGTCCAATACTATGCTGATGCCTATAATATTTATTTATTTATTTATTCATTCACCAAAACAAGGTACAAATTCACATATAAAAAAAAGAAATCAAATTAAAAAAAACTCTAGCGCACCTGAACCGCTAGAAACACTAATGTTCGAAGAACAGTAGAAGAATCGTGCAGGTTTTGAGTGCATATTCCACCACATGTGCTGCTTATTACGGCCAAGCTGTTTCGTCACGTTTTACTTTGGTCTCAAGAATGCATTATAACTCATATGGTGGAAGGTTTCAGATATTACCACTGGCATGAATTTCAACATTTATGAGAGTAAAACACGGGTTAATTATATTCGTTATCAGTTGCTTATTTCACATAATTTTGAAAGCAGCATCTCATATAACATCAATGAACAAAATGCTCAGTGCCTGCAGCACTATAACTGAAGTTGGTTTTTGGGGCTGCGAACATAGGCGGGCCGTGGCCTAAAATCTGGCAGGGGCCAGGGACTGAAAGGTTCAAGACAAGCGATTATTTTTTTTTTTTGATTGTACACGTACTGTTCATACAACTTATATAATTTACTAATACATTATATTTTTGTTGATTTATTCTTTGTTATTTGCTAATGCATAATGCATTATCAAATAAACTTCTTGTATGTGAGTACGTATGAGCTACTACCACATGCATATAATTTGAATGATAGGTATGAACTACTCATGAATTATCAATGAGCGCTAAGAAAGAAAGCTTGTATGAATTATACGGGAATAGAATGGAAATAATTCAAAATGTAAGAATATTTCTTCGTTTAGAAGCTAAATATATTTCAACTTATACTTGAAGAAGAGGATACTTAGTTTCAAAATATCTTTAAAGAAATTGGAATATATTAAGCTTAGAAGGAAGAAATTGATCTCTTGCTTCAAACATTTGTTACCTAGAAAACCTAGAAAAAGCGAAAATAATTTGGCAAGATGAAAAGTTATGTATCTTACTCTTTTTGAGCCATTTGGTTTGCAGAAATATCTTTGCAGCCCTAACTGCGTGTCCGAGGCTAGATGAAACAGCAGAACCTTCGAAACTAGTGCTTTTTGCTGTTTTCCGTTTTCGCGATCCTCTGGCAAATGTGAGATCCAGACAGTTCTTTCTACGAATTATTTCATTTTTTCCCAAACTACATACAAGTCTTCTCGCTCACTTAGTATGTTTTAACTGTTCCATTCATAAGATTTATCCCATCCCTTAAGAGTTGCATTTTTAGTTTGGAAATATGTGCTTAGCATGTTCGTTATAAAAAGAACATAGTGAAAGATGAAAAGATTAACTACAAATTTAGGATTACTGATTGAATAAAAGATCCCCAATGAATAAACTGAGTCGTTGTATTTTCCCTCATTTATTTCTTTTTCTAACGCCTCTTTGATAGTCTCATAGCTATCGATCACATGTTTGCAATTGTGAAATCTCGTTGACTAACGAGTCGAGCTTAAACTTCTCATTCCATGCCTTGTGTTTAGACCAACAGCCTCTTCAAGCTGCTTCAACAATTCGTGTTGTGATGGCTTCGAAAAGTGTAGGTAAAGGGATTCGATGGCATTGAAAAAGGATGTACACGTTTTGATTGTGAAAAATGTGTCCATCACAACCAGGATAATTTTGTGAGCTAGACAGTGTACAAATGTGGCTGCAGAGTTATTCCTTTTGTGGACCCTTGCTTGGTTTGCCATAATGGATATCAGTCCCCAATCTTTTATGTCAGCTATATTGTCCTGGCGAACGATTTCAGCAATTATTTTCATCAATTCATTTTATGTTTTGCCACTACAGTAGTTCGCAACCTTGTTTTTAAAATTATTTTCAAAAGTTGAATCATGCTTTGCGAATAATGCACAAAATTCCAAAAAAAAATCTCGGTTATCACCGGCACTACTTTCATCATGTCCTCTGAAAGCACGTCTTTGGCGACTGGACACGCCGTAAGGTCGATAACCTTTTCCAAATAATTTCGATTCATCTTGACAATATTCCAAGATAGTTCAAGCACCATATCATTTACTGTCTTCCAAGTACTATTAGAGTTTTCACATTGTGCATGAATTTTACTATCCGGATAATTTATCCGGATCGTGAAGTTTGGTCGAGCTGAAATTTTGGTGCATTTTGGCGACAATGGAAATTCTATGGAAAATTTCGCATTGTGATAACTTCACACTGAGTCATCAGATCATCACAAAATTTACAAGACTCATCAATCGGCATAAATAATAAATTTCTGTCGTTTTTAAATAATGTCTGGGGAACCTTGTAGCTACCATAAGTACGTAAACACAAATCTTTCACACGGCTGTTAGAATAAAATGCAAATCATTGATGAGTTTGATACTATATTTATACATTCAAATCTAAACTTGTAAAATTCCCAATCGCACAAAAATCGCACCGAATCATTTATAGTTTTAGCACCTGGAACTTGCGTTTACGGTATCTCGCAACCGGATAAAATTCATATAATATACTGGTCTTGAGTAGATACAGGTTTGACAAAAGTTCAATGAATATGATAAGAACCATGTGGCGGCTGGGTCACTATGAAAAAACGCTCGGTGAAATTGAAATGCTATGCCTTTTAGCTTCCGATGCAGTTATCAAATTGTAATGAAATTCACACGCATTTAACCTTATTGTAAACCAATTAGGTCATAGAACGCATAAAAGTGGCAGGGATAACATTTTTATTCTCCAAATGACTTCGAAAATTGTATTCTACGTTAATTACCTTATTGCCTACCAATTTAATACTTAGACTATGTTTTGTGAAAAAAATAATTGCATAAAACGCCAGCTTATAAAAGTGTTCTTATCTAAATACCTGTATATTGCCTAGTAGGCTGCTTTCACACTATACGGTTTCACCGTACGGCAAAACACCGTACGGCATAAATCCGAATGAGCAACACGTTCACACTATACGG
>OX376372.1:158723406-158740906 GCA_947369275.1 Nemotelus nigrinus | reverse complement strand
CGAAAGCCTTACTAAAGTCCGTATAGACTGCGTCAATTTGTCTTTATTTTCCATCTCGCACATCAGAAACTAAAATCACGAAATCGGTGGAAGTCGATATACTGCTACGAAATCCGTATTGTTGCTCATTGAGAAGAGGGTCACTTATGCGAGTCAATTTATCAGAAACGAGTTTCTCAAAGAGTTTGGGAATAACAGATAGAACAACGATCCTCCGAAAGTCAACGACTGACCATTTGTCACCACTTTTGGAAATGATTATAAGGTACTAGGATTTCCAGAAAGACGGGAAAACTCCTAACGACACGGATATATTGAAAATCATGTACAAAGAGGTTATCAATTTATCTGCAAATTTTACCACGAAGAAAGAAGAAACTAAGTCAGGGCTGCGTCTTTTGCCGGTCTCTAGCTCATGAATAACTTCAATAATAGGTTCTTGTGCAAGGACAAATCCGTCAGAAATGAAAGTGTGTAAGGTGACTAAGGCTATAGGCATCTCAACTGAGTGAATTTACATGAATTTTTGGACATGAAGAAGCTCACACTCGCTCATAATCGGAACCGTGTAACCACTTCAAAAGAGTGTTTGGCAATGTTCAGCCGCAATCAGAACTTGTTTTTGCGACGTTTTGTTATCGTAGACGAAACATTAATCCAGCACCCCACACCAAAGACCAGCGAACAATCAAAACAGTGGGTTTCTCTGGGTGAACGTGCGCCAAAGAAGGCCAAGAAGGGCCGGCCGACAAACAAGTTATGGCCACAATTTTTTGAAATGCACGTGGTATCATTCATATTAATTGCATTGAAAAGGGTACAACGATCACCGGTCAATATTATACAGAGCTTTGGACAGATTCAATATTGAGTGGAAGCAGAAACGACCGCATTTGGCAAAAAAGGTGCTGTTTCATCATGGCAATGAACGGGTGCATACGTGTGCAGTCACCAGGGCAAAAATGCAAAAATACCCCCTCCAGCATATTTTCCTGATTAAGCTCCCTGCAACTATTTCCTGTTTCCAAACCTGAAGAAATGGCTCGGCGGTAAGAAATTTGGGTCAAATGAAGAGGTCATCACTGAAACAAACGTTTATTTGAGAGCTAAGAAGAAACTATGTCGAGAAATGAAGCGCTTAATTGCCGAAATAATCTTTTAATTAAAAAAGTCACTGACTTATC
Source organism: Nemotelus nigrinus (assembly GCA_947369275.1). Taxonomy (NCBI): domain Eukaryota; kingdom Metazoa; phylum Arthropoda; class Insecta; order Diptera; family Stratiomyidae; genus Nemotelus; species Nemotelus nigrinus. The sequence goes on along the minus strand of OX376372.1, from coordinate 158,739,722 downwards.
AAATATACACTCGTATGACTGGTTCAGTGTATGGCTCAACTGCAAAACCGGAGTGCCGGAGAGGGTTTGAGAAAAGATTCTCGGTGTCAATAGTTGGGCTAACCAAAACTTCGTCGTAAAGATTCACAAATGTAAGATCTAAGCAAATTTAAGTCAAATCTATAGTAATTACTGGTAAATCTAGTAGTAAATCAAATCTATAGCAATTTTTTTTAGGGATAGGAATCATTTGCTGTGTAGCATTGCCATAAAACGTACTTATAAAGTTAAAGTCAATGAAGTTAAAAGGTTAATTGGAAAACTTTGGTTATCATTTTCGTCAGAAACGAAACTGATTTTCAGACGACTGCCTAAACAATTATTTTAATTTCTTCCTGTAAGGAAGCTGTTAACATGAAGCGGCAGCCATTTTTACAAATTACATAATATTAGGTTTTTCTTGTAAAACAATTCGTGGTCTTATGATTGCCTGTATTTTCCGCTTGCTTAACCTCCGTCTTAAATTTAAACTAAAACGATGAGGCTGTAAGAAGTCCATCCCCAGTATACACTTATCAGTTATTTCCACTACCAGTAACTGATGCTGAAATACTAAATATTGACTAGTGATTTCTTCGCGCTCAACGTTACTAAGTCGTCAGGTCTTCGTCAAATCTGTACTCAAGATCGGCTTCGTTACTTCGGTATAAATTGAGGCATTGCAAACTTTACTGTCAATTTTTCCCTGTAGACTCACGTCGTTCGTGTGCCGATTTAGTCTGGAGTCTGTGATGATAGTTCTGGGTTTGAAACGAAAGCAATTAAGTTTTCCGTTTTTTCTTAATGTTCTGGATGCAATGTAGTGTCAGACGAAAGCGATAAATGCTGCAGCAAGGTCTCCTCAGGCTTCTGTCCACGAGTTCAAAGCTGCGATCGATGAACCTCCTTCACGAGATCTTTGCTGTAACTCATTTCTAAAGCGTTTGTAATAGCTGGAGTAGTTGTTCACAAGAATGGTTTGAAGAACAGCTACAGCGGCTCTTCTCGGTAACACCATTTATTTATTTATTTATAGTCCAAATCCACAGAGCAAATCCAATTATAGATTAGACAAGAAGAAAAAATAAAAATACATATATGTATATAAATATATATAAGAAAAGGAAATTAGAAAAAAAACTAAAAAAATTAATAAATTCAAAATGGAATAATAATATAAAAAAAAGAATAAAGAGCTAAGTTTTGTTACAATAATTTAAACGTGTAAAGGCGGCAATTTTCTTTTGCGTGCGTTTATTGAGGGATTTTTTTAAAGATTATTTGACAAAACAAGATCAAGGGCTGTATTACTAGAATTTGAGATAGTAATGAAGTTAGAAAAGAAGTATTGAGAGAAAAAAGAAGAAATAAGTAGTAAGATGCTTTTGGCTCATATGATAGTCGGGAATGTATCTTCTCATCCTACACTTGGAAGGTTAAAGACACCACATAACAGTAGGAAAGCAGCTAAAAAAAATTAACATAACAACATCGACTCCAATAAGACTGATCTTGTACTCTTCACAAGAAACTAAAAAACTAAACTAAAAAATGACTCGGCCACAGCAGTATCGAACGACTGTGGGGTATGTGCAAGAAGTATCAGCAAATGGGTCAACAGCTCTTAGCATCTACACTGAGGGCTCTAAAACAGCTGCAGGAGTGGGTGTTGCAGTATACTCTGCGGCTTCAGTTATGGAGGCAGCATTCAGGCATCCTAATCCCCGCAGTATAATCTAGGTGGAGGCTTTTGCTTTACATACATACAAGTAGGGAGATGAACAAATTTACAGACAGTGTAGCGGCGGTAAGAGCGCTGATGTCTCACACTTACAAATCAAAGTGTGTACTCGTTTGCATTCAGAACCTGAATAGACTGGGAAACAACAGAAGAGTCCGAATTTTGTGGGTTCCCGGTCACAAAGATAGTGATGGAAATGACAGGGCAAATGCGCTAGTCAAGCACGAGGCTAGTCTGCCCCAGTCAGGATCGGTAGACATCTCAACTCCTACGAAGACGATCAGGTACTTGATTGACTCCAAAATGATGCAAATTGCGGTATGCAGATAGAGTGCAACTCAGACCTGCAAAGTAGCCAAAATCATGAGGAGATCATACAATCTTGCAGCAACTAATGACGGACTGCTTGAATTAACGCGGACTGACTGCAAATGACTGGTCGGCATCATTACTGGCTACTGTTTTGTAGTAGCACATGCTTTGAAAATAGTACTCCTAACCAGCGACACCTGTAGAAAGTGTTGAGAGTCGGGAGTCTCAGAAACAATCCAACATCTTCTGTGTCACTGCCCGGCACTGGGGAAAACCAGGCAGCGCTGCTTTGGTAAACTCTAGCTTGTGGATCTCCCGTACGCGGCCGCTTGGACTGAACTTTCTTTCTCCTGGTCCACTTATCTGGTATCACTATGGACCAAATAAGTGTATGTGTTGCCTTGTGTCAGCCAGTTTAACCTAACCAAACCTCCGGCTGGCTGATTACCATGAAGAGGTGAGATTCAAGTAGTCTTCTTCAAGGACCGTGTGCTACTAAACTCTTTGAAGCTGAAGAAGAAAATTATTTTGAAGAAGTAACCTTGTAACTTTCTATTGGAAATCTTTCACATCTCCCTAGCAACACAGTTTAACAAGGGGGAAATCAACAATAGAAAACTCGTTAGACTTTTCCAAAACGATTACTCTATCTATAAAAGCCGGTCTTTAGATGGGCTTTGTTTACGCTGACTTTACGAAGTCTTTTGATAAGCTGGATCCATTGAGTTCTATTAAAATAATCATATCTTTGACATTTCCCCTTTTGTTCAGTGGTTGACTTCTTGCTTGGACTCACTCAATTTGTATCGTTTCGTGGTGCGCTACCTTGGACAATTGTTGTATGCAGGTGCCACTTAAATTCGAGTACTCTTTGAAGAATATAATGTTTTCGTTTGAGGAGATCTTCTCAACAACTCATCTACTTTTTAACATCATATTAATATCATCATCCAGTAGTCATAGTAAAATCACCATAGTAGAATGAGGTGATCGAATGAGCTTTATAATATTTATTTAATACGTAAACGATCATTTGTGGTGGGAAGATATGTTTCCGGTGTTCCATCAAGTGTACCCGTAACTTCAACATAATTACTACAGCTTACCCGCGACGGACCACGAGCCTCCGCAAATACGCGATTGCGTATCCTAGTACTTATGCGAGTTTTCTTGGTCTAATTCTCACCGATTGCTTTCTTATACATTGACTCAACCAACTGGCTATAAACACACTATAAACTAGACATCACAATCTCAGAATGATCTTTGTTGTTACGCTTCTCGCTGGAAGTATCTCTTCTGAATATCTCTTTAGCCGATTCGGTTTAAATGTGAATCGTCAGCAATTTCGGCTCTTCGTCAGACCATTTATGGTCACAATGAACTTGTTTCATCCATAAAGAGAGCTGTAAACAAGACTTGTGAGAATTACAATTTGAATTTGGCGATATCGTTTTAAAAAATTTTGTTGAAAGTCGTTGGTAATATCTTCTGCTTGATTTTTTTCAAGTAGTACTATATATCAGACGCATATTGAAATAAAAAAATAAACAAAAAATGTATGCAAGTGGAATTCAGTGAAAAATCATTGAATATCTAATATCAGAAGCCCAAAACTATGTTTCTCCAAGGTGTAGTACTACTATAAAAAAAAAGTCTATAAATAAATTATAGAGATTCACTTTGCTATTAAATCAATTTGTTTCCCAATATATTACAAGACTTTCATTGCTTTATCAACGCCAGCTCAACATCAGTAGCATAACGTCTTTCTCTTAAATATTATGAAAAAAAATATTACAATCTGCAATACATGCATATGAACTTACGTATGCATGAACAGTTAAAGAAAACAACTGAGCGTAGACTACACGTGGAAAAATCAATCGAAACCGTCTGAAGGAATGTTACTAGAGTTTGTTAGGCAAACTTTTACTCATATTTGATTTTTGTACAAGTTCGATAGACCAATATACCGTTAATGAAAGCACGTTTTGCCCTATTCAAAGTTGAAACGCGTTGTGACGGCGGTTGGGAGTGTACAAAAATGTCAAGATCGAAGTTCCCATCACTAGTGAATTATAGTGGAATCGGAACTGCCATTCGCTATTCGAATTTGTCTTCGTCACTGTTCGAAAAACGACAAGATGCCAAACCCACATTCAAAACAAATGCCTGAAACATAACTAGTGGAAATAGTACAACGGAACAATAGCCAATCCATATTCGCAAACTTACGAGGAATGTTGAGAATAAATTTAGCATATGCATGTAAAATTCGCATATGCAATATACAAGATTCTTCCACATGTACACACACAAGCAAACCTAGGTATGTACTGTTACTCTCCAGATAGCTGCAATGAATATTAAATTGTTTTAAAGTTAGACGAAGCGTATGAGTGTTAGCCGAAACAAACGCAACAATGAGGATAAGTGCGCTAACAATGGATAAGTATAGTACATGCGTCTCACGATTCGCACCGAAACCGTCTTGTCCTCCTTAAACTCGTATTCTCATTCCGGTTTTCTTACACACCTAGTTATTGAATATATTTATTCTAACCGGGCTGCTTAATGAACGACCAGTTGTTTTGTTAAATAATGTACATATGTAGGTACCACAATCAGCGAAATGGAACAGATCATTTTGAACAATACGTACGTATCTTTTGTGAGCGCAATTAATCTTTAAGCTAGTATGAAATGTGCGAGATATTTTCGGTAGTTTTTTTTTCTCAACCTCACATTTAAGCATATGCTATTTTCAAATGAAGGTTATTTCAAGCGAATTTAAACTAGTTAAGACGCGAATTAGTTTAAATCGCCCATTTGTGAAGATTCATTTTGCATAAACTTATAGATGTAATCATGTATTTTAATCGAATGATTGTGTATCTGATGCAAATTATGATGAGTTGCGCGTAGTTATGAATTGAAACGGTTAATCCATATTTAGTGTAACGCTATGGCTTTTGTCCAAACAGGTCATTGAACGTCTTGAAGTTTGCTGATTGAAGACTTTACCAAACCATAAGGACGTCTGACATATAGAGAAAACAAACAACCCAGAGGCCAGTAACAATCTCTTCGGAATCCAATTAAAAGTAACCTATCGCAAATGTAACAAGTTATTCTTAAGAGGATACCTCTCATTTGCACTCACAGGCTGAACACAACCCGGTAAACTAAAAGTGGCAGAGGATGTTCTTCCTACAATGGTAATGGAGACTGAAATTGCCTTGTGTGTAAATAAATGATGGATCACTTCTTCAGCGGACCTGGTGATGGCGATAACTGGAGCAGGATGAAGTACTTCCGACAAAAAAAAAGTTGTGCCACCCATACATGGACCAAATGAACTGAAGTACAAAAACCCATTCAAAGCCAAAATCTACGCAGGGGTGCAGGAACTACAATATCAGGAAAACTGCTCTTTAGAGGACAAGTATAGAACCCAGGGGAAGATTTCGGAGTCTATAGATCAAATCATTTCCAGTTTCTGTTGCTCAAGTGGTTTTTGTATTCTTGCTGCAAGTCAAATTTTACCACAAAGAGAGACTAGCTGCAAAAATCTGTTGCTGCTGCAGTACGCGAACAGAACTATTGACAATCAGGGGTACATAAGTTAAAACACCAACGAAAAACACCAGCGAACGAAAAATGTGACTTTCATCTTTGACCTTTTATACCCCATGCACAAAAAACTTTTTATACTCCACACAAAACACCTAAAAAAAGCAACGATCAAATCTGTATATACTTAGCATGAAGAATTAAAATTGTTTATTACTAGAATTAACCTGCAGATTCATTGTCTTCACGAATGGAGGAGTCAATATTCATTTCTCAGTTTAAAAAGCTAAATTTTACATTAAAACAAACAATAGAATGTACCGGGCCCCATTATTAACTGAAATTTGACATTTATTCAAAAATCACACTTATTACATACAACAGCTAACCCGGCTTTTTATGGTTAGCATAATTTTATTCACAGAAAAAATTTCAATGTAAAGTTTAACATCATTGTATGTTGCGCTAACATGAAATATTTACAAGTTCATTGCCATTCTGCTGTCGCTTTAAGAGTACATACATACATATGTATGTATGATGTTATTCCGTTCAGTGCGATTTAGTTATTTTCTTTGCCGGCTCAGACATAATTCATGAGTGTAACCATTTTGGGTTTTAAAAATATGTGATATACATTCATAAAACGGATATTCATAACATCCCATTTGGCTGGCAATTATAATAACGGACAGTTGGCATAAGTTGAGATGAAAATGCGAAATGATTTTTGCTAAATGTAACTACTTTAATAGATCATATTCAGCCACAACTACCATAAGTCCCTGTTATTTATGACTATATTAGCAAATGAATTTTATAGTAATTCAATTCAAGTCATTTTCTTTTGAGTTGGGAACGGTGTATTTGACTGACTTGAGACGCACATATGTTTAGAGGTACGATAAATAGACTTGCATATATTCGTAACTATGATAATACAATTTACTGAGACGAATAAGTTAGACTTATCTAATGCTAATTTTATAAGGAATTTCGACAGAGACCTTATTTGATTTATTTTTACTAAATCTGCTTGCTTTCAATTTTACACCTATTACTAAAGTACGCACGCAAATAAAGTTTTGACAAGCCTCCAATACCTGATAATTCTTTGGAGTGAAAAATCGATAATGGAGATAAGCGAAGTCTCTAAATCTAAATTTCAATACTGACATGAAATGTCACTTTTCCGCTTGAAAAAATGATAGGAAAGTTCTAATTATGGATATTCTAAATGTGTAAAATATTCTAAATTTATTATGGATATTCTAAAGAATGGAGACATGCTGCCTATGTCATCTGCATTTTCTTAGCGAAAGCAACTTTTCACACGAAAACCTTAGAAACCATGTGAAATTTTAAGCTAAATTTTAAGCCTAGCATAGTACTAAATTTGTTTCACGTGAAGCTGCCACACAATATTTCTCGTGAAATTTCTCTAATATCCAATAACCAATTTTTCACTCCGAAGAAAGATCAGATCATGAGATCATCAAAATTTATTTTCGCGTGGAACTTAATGCTAGGACGAATAAAAATAGAATTTTGCATGGAAGTTCTACCATTTTTTATTTAGATATATTTTTTATGACATACACACAAAAACTGCTTATAGGTAGGTAATTAGTAAGTTATTGAATAAGATCAAATACTACGAACTATACTTTTAAATTAGGCCATATGATTAGACTGATAGACATTGAAGAATACGGTAGATTACTCTCAAATTGTTGATGTTTGTCAAGCAATTAAACTATATCTAGCTTTTGAAGGAAAAGTTTGTATTTAAATTGAATTGAAAAATTTGAATTGAAAAATATTTTATTTTAAATTAACCGTACATTCTTAGCCTAACTTAAAGTTTAATTAACAAGAAAAACTTACAATCTAGCGGCTATACTATTTTAGCCTGCTGGCTCTAGTTGGTTTTTTTTTCTTTCTTTTTTCGGCACCATTTATATTTCCTTACACTCTAATGGTATTACCTAGCATGTACAGCAGCTGGGATTGCCCTAGCAATGCTTTTCTTAAAGACTGCCTTACGCTAAAACTACAATCTAACTTATACCTAATTATAACTTACTTAGCCTAATTAGACCTAAATCTTAACCTAGTTCTTAAGTCTAACCCCTTCTGTTCGTCGGGTGGCCTGTGTAGGTGAACAGCGCATCCGTGAGCCGCCGCTGCACTGCTATCTTCGCGGGGCGCATAAATGTTTCATTAGAACCACCTGCACGCCCTAGTGACCGAATCAGTCCGTTCTCATGTCCGTCTGTTTGTCTGTAGAATAGTGTCGTCAATTCCACAACACGGTCCCTAAGTGGCTTCAATCCTGACTCCTGATATAGGAGAAGGTTCTTCGGCCACTTTTTAGTTACCGGGTTGTACAACCTGCCAGTGCAGAAGCGGAGAATTCTTCTTTCGAACATCTCCGCTGCGGTCATGACAGTCTTTGAGCAGGTAATCCAGGATGGGGATGCATAAGTCAGGATTGGTCGAATGAGGGTAAAAATAGATTTAGCTTTGGTGGTCATGCCCATCTTTTTGGCGAAAATGCGGATTTGGTAGCTTTGATTTTTCGCCGCACAAAGAGATTAAACTTTAAAAATTCCTGGAAATCGATTCCGAGGTACCTTAGAGATGAACTAGGAGTAATCTTAGATGTTCCGAAAGAGGCAGCGAGTTATTTGACCTTGTTGCGGATAATTTGAGATCCCCGATACTTGGAAAGATTGCGAAATACACATAGCTGAGTCTTACTACTGTTTGGATCGATGCCCCATTCGTCAAAGTAAAGACTTAGTTCTACCAAGTAGTATTCCAGGCTCTTTGCTGCTTTGAGCGGGTCTTGGCTCGACGCAAATAAGAGCGTGTCATCGACATATTGGAGGATTTAAACTCGGGGTTGGCCCACTGGAATAGGTAGGTCAGCGGTGAATATGGTATAAAGAACTGATCCAGTGACAAAACCTTGTGGCACTCCTGATGTCACAGGCTCTATGAGAGAATCTGCTCCATTAACGCTGGCATAGTATTGTCTGTTGGTAAGAAAGCTTGCTTGTATTTAAATTAAAATGTTTGATTTTGAAATTTTACCCGAACTATTTCTGCTGGCGATTTCTTGCAATGTGGTCTCAGCTGCATGGAGATAAAATAATGGAGTGGACCAGAGTGCATCAAATCCAGCGATTTGCGCCTGATAAATGCCTGTCAACTTGACATCGATGTGAGCCCGTGTATGAACCACGAGGTGATCATTAGGTATTCTTGTGGAAGACAAACGTGCAAGAGGGAGACAAAATATGTAACATTCGTTTGAAAATTGCCGCCTGCCCAATTTTGTTACGATTGTACCCCAGGCTCATGGTTGCCAACTTAGCCTGGAAGTGGGCCATTCACAACCGATAAATTTGGCAACAGACAATCAGGCGGCCCGATAGCAAGAAAGTGACCATGTCCTCTTTCTTTTTAGTTGGACCGCGGAACCGGCCGGAGGTCTGCCGAGTTTGTTCGGGATTACATGTGCATCTTAATAAAAGGTTCGAAAATCGTCCTTGAATTTCACTATGCAAAAAATCACAACTTTGAAAGGAACGTGCCATCAGTGTCAATGCCGCTACCACATTCTCCAGACATTCCAGTACCGGAAAGATTTTGTAGTTCGTCGAGTTCGAGTATGGAAGAAGACGACGAAGCAGGCACATCTAGTAGTGGAGAGGTATTTCGAGATCAAATAACTACACAGCCACATTTCATTAGCCAATCAAAACTAAATGACCTTGTCAGAGATTAAGATTTGACCAAAGAATAATTAGAAATATTGCAAACTGGAGTTCAAATTACGGCTTATCGAAAACGTCACATTTCTTCAGCTACCTTTTATTCAAAAGAAGATGGATTAGTATTCTGTTATAATATTGATGGATTAATGGTCAGCATTAGGTCACAGACATATTTCACAAGAGCGGAGACTGTTTATTGATGGATTGAAACGAAGTTTAAAGGTAATTTTACTCCATAATGGTAACATACTTCCATCTTTGCCTGTAGCATACGAAACCTACAAAATTTTGAAACAAATTCTGGAAAAAGTCAATTATGTAGAACACAAATGGCGAATATGTTCAGATTTAAAGGTAGTGGCTTTAATTTTAGGATTGCAAACCGGCTATACGAAATATTGTTGGTTTCTCTGTGAATGAGATAGCAGAGCGCGTTCAGATCTCCACATAAAACAAAACTGGCCTCTAAGAACGTGTTTGGACAGAAAAATATAAAAAATGAACCATTAGTATCGCCTGAAAAAATCATTTTACCCCCGTTACACATCAAACTTGGTTTGATAAAGAAAGTTGTGAAAGCGCTTCCCAAAGACGCACCAAGATTTTCCTTTCTCAAAACCAAATTTCCTACGCTATATGAGGCGAAAATTAAAGAAGAATTTTTATAGGACCTGACATAAGAAAAATAATCAATGATCCCGATTTTTTATCTAGCCTCAGACCCATGGAAAAAAAATGCATAGTTGGCTTTTGTTGATGTAATGTCTCCTCTACACTGTGGGCCATCATGTGGCCCATTGTGCAGACAGGCAATGGCTTACAGTGGCTGACAGTGCGGAAGCATGGAAATTGTGATGGCCGAGGATGGCTTCGAGGCGGTTTTTCACACGCATCAAAGCGGGTCCTCATGCGCAATCAAAAAATCATGACTGGCCCATCTAGTGGCCCAGTGTGAAGGCAAATTTGTGATGGTGGCTTCATTGTGACCATCATTGCGACCGTTGCAGTGGCCGATGATGACGCACAGTGAGCGTCACACAAATTTTCTCGGCAATCACAAATCACCCGCAACTGAAACATCTATTTATCGTTGCTAGAAACCCGCTATACTCAACTTACAACGCATAATACCAAGTACCTGAGATTCAACAGCAGCATCACGAAAGTAATTGCGAAGGTCGTAATTGCGCGTCGGCAGCAAAAAGAACGGCAAATTCGCTTTCGGTTCGTCCGTACGATCAACACCGAACAATAGCACCGAACAATAGTAACGTCTTCCGAGAACCTCAAGGAATATTTCAATACGCTCAGTACAGTCTCAGATGTTCTAATAATGAAAGATCCAGTTACACCAGGAAGTCGAGCATGGCTCCAGCTATAAGACGGTAGCTACAGACGGTCTGTACGACCACGGTCCAACTACAGACTGTACATACACTCTAAAAAGTGGGTCTATAATTAATAATTTGATAATAGGAAATATATTCATTTTTTCGTTTAAAATAACGAATCACAAATTTTTTTACTCATTCGATGTGCATTTTTTGCTTTTACGTCATATCAGCTGAATAATACACAGCTTTTTGTAAATTGAAGCAAAAAGAATGTAAATTTACTAGTTTGCTATTCACCTTTGCGCCAAAGCCATAAAATTGCATCATTATTTAGGGTAAAATTACACCATTTGGTCGTAAAAAATATATTCTCTTTACGCACTTTTGTAAATTTACATCTTTAATAGTAAGAAACCAGTTTCCTACTATTATAAGGGTAAAATTCAACCAATATTTTTTTGAGTGTAGGACAATGTTCCAGGTACAGACGAATAAGGTTATTTCGAATATAGTATTTCCCGATTTGACAAACCCATACAAAAATCGAACAGGAATTCCTGACTGATGCTTTGCCAGTGGCCATGATCGGTATGAATTAAGGGCTTATGTCATAATATATTGAATTCGTTGTGGATCGATTATTGAATGAACTGAATGCTCCTAAAATTTACAACACATCAAATCCGTTCCCATTCATGAGACTTATTTCATTCGAAGGCCAAACAAACTTCTTCTAAAAGAAAGTCGGCGAGAATCAAAAGAGCGGCATTATGTCGAATCCAAAGGATACCGTTTTCACGATGAATGCGGACTTTTAATTGCATAGCGTGTAGAACAGCTAGAGTACTTTTAGTTAAGGATAACTATCTAATGAAGCTTTGAAGTAAAGCCGAAATCATGAAAGGGCTGCCAGCTATGACCATTTTTGTAATTTTTTGCAATTTCTTTACTAAGTGATTATATCATTAGATTTGCAAATGGGAATCATCCCGCAATGAAAATTAACAACAAATATTAACGCTTTAAAAATTTGAAAAGTTTTGAGGGTGGTAGCCCTAAAATTCTTTTCACCCGTATAACTTCCAGCGCAGTGGTTCAATCGAAACGAAATTTACTGGATGGGTTCAACTTAACGTGAAGCAGATTTGGTATATATTTTGCTCCGCCGCTGACACAGGGTAACCAGCATTAGCCATTTTCGTAAATATTGCATCAACAGATGCTTCAAATTACGTACTCATATGCAAAGCATTTGCGATGAAAATAAGAAACCAATTCGTAAATTTTCCGAATTTTGAACATTTTTCGGATGGCAGCCTCAAACAACGTTTAACCGCTGAAACTTTCGATGAAATCCTGCGATGAGATAATTTTAGATTGAACATTTGCATCATTTGTGTTATAGTTGAGTTTTGTTGCTTTGGATAAGGAATGGTTGATATGATTCTACAAAAAAGTGTACAGCGTCTTTCCACATTTTTTTGGCACTCAAAGACAATTTCTTCAAAAATTAGTTTTCTAGCGGTTCTGATGCACTAGAATTTTTTTTACTTGCATTTAATATTACTTGTAATCAGGCAACGGTGAATATACAGGGTTTTTTTTTAGAGGTATAGAACTGAAGAACTGAAATGAAATAAAATACGGATAAATTGTTTTGATTGTCATGAAATTGGTTTTATTGAAGAGATAATTCTCTGCCATTTTTACTTGAATATGGTTTTGGACATCTGAGCACCACGACTGGCGCGGAGGAAGTCCAAATGAGAGGTCCAATTTTCGACTACTCTAACCAATAATTGGGGCCGTATCCCGCCAATAGCGCGGTGAATGTTGTCTGTCTAAGCGTCTCGGGTTTGTCGGTGTAGACGAGTGATTTGACGTATCCGCACAAGAAATAGTCTTCAATCACAAGATCTTGCAGGCCAGTTCGCCGGTCCAAAATGAGAAATTATGCGCTCATCAAATGCTTCTTTCAATAAGTCGATGGTTGCACGAGTTGTATGGTATATCGCGCCATCCTGTTGAAACCAGAGGTCCCCTGCATTACGGCGAGTCGATTCCGGAACGAGAAAGTCACTGATAATGGCTCTATAGCGGTCATCATTGACTGTAATGTTATTCCCAGCAGCGGATGAAACGGTGTTTGGACAACTGCTTGTGGCTGCTCATCACTCCAAATCCGGCAGTTTTGTATATTGACGTAGCCATTCATCCAGAAATGAGCCTCATCGCTAAACAAGATTTTCTTATGAAATTTGGGATCTGCAGCAATTTGTTCTTCGGCTCATACACCGAATATACGCCATGCCCGATAGTCGTTCGGCTTCGATTCCTGTTCAAGTTGGATTTTGTAAACCCGCATATCAAGATCCTTCCGTAAAATCTGTCAAAATGTGGATGGGCACAGGCTTAAGCTTGTCACACACTATTCCGTCACGACACGAAAAGACATAGAAAAATGTCGTAAGACAGTCTGTAGACCACCGCACACTATTTGTTGTTGTATTTAGCATACTGTCATATCTGAAACGAGGTCAGTTTTTATCGAAAACAATACTTTTTCATCAAAATTTCAAATCCATCTAAACCTTTTCAACTTTTGATGCATTTGGTTTTATTTACCAAATATTTATATTTGACTCATTGAGTAGCAAATGCTGGACTAGGGCGAGTGCAGGGGGTAAAAATTGTCCCTTTAGTTTCTGGTTTAGTTTTTCGTAGACAATTTTGTTTGATCGTAGGTAGAATCTTAGCTGATTGCATTATAAAAGGCTTATTTACAAGTGTCAGGATATCGATCTTTTGTTTCAATATGGCTATTCACCCTGATTTACTTCTAGGGCACATTATTCAATGGTAATTATTCAGATGCCCAGAAAAGTTTTTGCCGATTCCTACAGGGTAATTCAAAATTCGACATTTATTCTTCAGTAAAACTTTATTCTTCGAAATAGTTTCCATCATATTTTGCCGTCTTTCTCCAACGTTCTGGTAACTTATAAATGTCATTTTTGTAAAAATCCTTGCATTTGACCGAGAAAAAAGTTGCCACTTCCATGTGTCTATCCCCATCCTAGCTCCTGGATATATGTGCAATAGTCTCCCATCCTAGCTCCTGGATTTCTTCACGAGTTATTCTTGCCGTATGTGGTCGTGCGTTTGCCTTGAAGGAAGATAACTTTTTTTCTGTTATTCAAAACAGGTTGGTTTTTCGCAGTTCTTCCTGAACTCGAGATAGCTGTTGACAGTAGATATCCGCTGTAATCGTTTGACTAGATAACGAATTCAAAATGGACGATTCCTTCCACTGTCCACCAAATACACAATAGAATTTCCTTCGGCGTCAAGCTTTCCTTTGGAGTGTGTGGCAATTTATCATTTGCAGATAACCAATGATGAGATCTCTTGTATTTACAGTACATAATCCATTTCTCATCACAAGTAGCTGTCCGCCCAAGAAACGATTCATTTTGATGTCGAGTCAGATGAGAAGTGCAAATGGTCAGCCGCTGTAACTTATTCCCTACCGAAAGATTATGTGGAACCCATTTGCTCAGCTTCCACTTTTTCCCTAAGATATGCAGATTTGATCCTATAGCCCGTCCAGACTACAGATACTTATGTATCCGCATACATAAGTATGGTCCACACTGCAGCGACATCTGCAGATACAGTTTACCCTTGCCATGAAAATCAATGAAAAGTATGCGCTAATTGTACATATGTCGCTGCAGTGTGGACCATACTTATGTATGCGGATACATAAGTACCTGTAGTCTGGACGGGCTATTATGGTTTCTTCACTGACGCCAAACGTGGTAGAAAGATCTCTGCAAGTTAATTCTGAGTTTGTTTCAATTGCTGTCCTCAAATCCTCGTCATCAAAAGCTTGTGGTCTGCCAGATCTAGGGGCATCTTTAAGACTCTCGTCACCCGACCCGAAATTTTAGAACCAATTACCCGCTGTTCTTTCTTTTACAGCAGCGGCGCCGAAAGCCATAAGCTTCCGTCGCATTGTTTCGAAGTTTGTACTCATAAACCAAACAGCAACGAATTATCTCTTTTTGGTTGCTCATGATAAAAGTTCCAAAAAACTAGAAGAAAAAACAAAAGCCGCTTGATATGTACTGCTATAAACTATTCTGGTTACTTGATAGTTAACTCGATTTATTTTCGTCTGAACCTAATTTGAGCGTTTACGGTCAAATTTATTCTGCGCACTTTTTTTTAAAGTATTATAAAAATAGCATTTGAAAAAGCGCAGATTTGGTAACGAATAATCACTTTCTTTTAATAGCGTAAAGTACTTTGGTGTGACTCCAAGTAAAATTAATAATTAAGAAAAATTCGATAAACGACTAGAACCAACGTTTAAGATGTGTTTTTCAGACGTGGTATGAATGCATATAGAGCGCAGTGTGAAAGTAATCATTGAGAGAAAAAAAAACCCTAGCGCATCAGAACTGCTAGAAACGCTAATGTTCGAAGAACAGTAGAGGATGTGTGCTGATTTTGAGCGTATATTCTACCACTAGCTACCTCTCCTACTTAAGAACTATACACCTAAAGTAATAATAGACCCTAAGCCAAATTAACACTGATGACATTCGATGACTTGATCGAAAGTTACAGCGATAGAAAGGTGTTTGGGGCTGCCATCCGAAAAATGCCAAGATCTTAGAAAATTAAACATTGATTGCTTATTTTCATTGCAAATTTTCGCGATGTGAATACTTTAATACACTATATATATATATATATATATATATATATATATATATATATATATATATATATATATATATATATATATATATATATATATATATATATATATATATGTATATATATATATATATATATATGTATATATATATATATATATATATATATATATATATGTATATATATATATATATATATATATATATATATATATATATATATATATATATATATATATATATATATATATATATATATATATATATATATATATATATATATATATTGGTGTGTTTTACCGTTAAAACACCTTTCGTGGATTCGATATTCTTCACATTCGTGAAATAAAACAGTTTTCTTTCACACGACTATTTATACTTTTATTTACACATCTAATTATAACCACTAAATCGTTTTATTTACACAATTAATTATAACCACTATTATAACTTCGCGTTACACTTTCACACTTTTTCGCTTTTAACTAACCGCGCCCGGATACTTAATTCACTGTTGCGCTTTTCACAGTTCCAGACTTTTCGCTGTTTTTGCTATCTGCTAACTGACTGCTAGCACCTCTCGCGGCGGTATTTATACTCATGTCTGGTGAGATGAATTATTATTGCCTACATCTAGGCCTTTCGAGAATTATGCCGACGGTGCTTAATCTGGCTTTGAAAAGGCTGTTGTGAATGTCTGTTACCATGTGAGTTGGGATGTGTCTGGGGTTCTCGAAGATTCTCAAACTGGCTTCGAAAAGACTATTGGGAATTTCCGTTGCCATTTGAGATCTGATTCATGGTTTGGGGATCTGGAATGTTC
>OX376372.1:158619637-158723206 GCA_947369275.1 Nemotelus nigrinus | reverse complement strand
TCCAACCTTCACTGCAAACAAATTTGTTCTGTATTTTCCTGGCGAAATCTTCTGCTTTCGTTTTTAAAACTGCAACACTGATACTAACATTATTTAATCGCTGTTGAGTAAACCATTTTAATAACATTTGATCGACATCATCGCGCACGGATTTCCGATTTTTTTTCACTTTCACGTTAGTTTTTTCGTATGCATTAAGCAATTCCAGCTTATTTTTGTAAATTGTTCCTACTGTAGACTTGCACAAGCCTCTTTCTCGGCATACGACACTCTGCATTTTCCCACTTTCAATTTCACGAATAATTTCACATTTTTCCTCTAAGGAAAAAGTTTTTCGTTTTCGAGCATCACCCATTGTTCTTCACGTACTTCACTGCAGAATATTATTTCGTTACTACATAGACGAACGATACAACCATATTCGGGAAAGTCCCCAATTATATCGAGGTGTTCTTTATGCACACTCATCACACTCACCGTACACATCGAAGCATCGTTCATAGATTAGTGCCACGAAGTTTCTTATAGCCATGTTTTAAGCCAAATCAAATGGAAAATTGGTTCGTTACATCCGATAGTTCGTTATATACGAGTTCGCTATAAACGTTTATTTTTAATACACTTCCTATTGGTCAAGCGCCGGGACTTAAGAATAGGTTCACTATAAACCATGGTATATATATATATATATATATATATATATATATATATATATATATATATATATATATATATATATATATATATATATATATATATATATATATATATATATATATATATATATATATATATATATATATATATATATATATATAGATATATATATACATATATATATATATATATATATATATATATATATATATATATATATATATATATATATATATATATATATATATATATATATATATATATATGTATATATATATATATTAGAGATATGCTTAACTGCTCTTTTTACTGAGCAGTGATCGCAGAGAGCAGTTTGAGCAAAGAGCAGTTTGAGCAAAGAGCAGTTTAGAGTAGCAGCTATTCAATCGCAATTGCGATTGCAGTTTCATGCGTACGAAAAACAGCTCGCTACTTTTGATTGCTCATTGCCAGTGTTTGCTCGTTACCTTCTCATCGCCTTCGATTTGTGCTTGATACAGCAATTTCTAGCCTCAGATTGCAATCGCATTGTATGCTTACAATGTGACTGTATTTTTTCGTGGCGATGGATGCTCATGTTTAGAACAGATGTAGTATGTTTGGGAATACGTTGCCTGCATTAATTCACACTTGAATGTATTGCCACAGAATGTATTGCCAAGTCCTTGGTAAATCGTATAGTAGTTTTGTGGTTTTCAAAATGTCATACATTGGATGCAAGCAACGTAGTGAAATGTTATTATGCATGTACAGTATTATGTAGTATGTAATTTAATTTCGAGGATTTATTTTTTCTGGCTAATCTAAATTAATCGGTTTTCCACTTCGCCTCACCGAAGCATGAAGTTTGTCGAAAATTTTATTGAGAAATGATAATAAAATTTTTACGTGTATTAAACATGCACCCACTAGGGGGCCAATCTCTTCGGTAAGGCTGGACATGAATCACAACCCCGGTAGGGTTGGAGTGCAGTCACGAGCACTGCCGCAGAAGCCAACTGGCGAACCAAAAAGGATCTCAACATTTTTAGTGCTACTTTCAGTTTTTCGGGCAGATTTGATTTTGACGTATCTTAGAAACTAGGCGACTTTTTCCAGATTTGTATGGAAATTTCACCCGAAACAACTCAGAAAGGTCCCCAAATTCATGCTAGACAAAAAAAATTTGGAAAATATGAACGTTTTTGCCCAATTTCCCCTATCAAAAATGTTATCGCCCTTAATATATCACGATGTCAACCGCTGAAACTTTCGATGAAATCCTCCGATGAGATCGAAATTCAAAGGATAAGTTGATTTAAGTATGATCTTGTTAAGGCAAACTTATTGCTGCTTTGTTGGAAAAGTGTTGCCAGCACTGAACATTTTCATCATTTGTTTTATAGTTGAGTTTTGTTGCTTTGGATAAGGAATGGTTGATATGATTCTACAAAAAAGTGTATTACGTCTTTCCACACTGTCACTCAAAGACAATTTCTTCGAAAATTAGTTTTCTAGCGGTTCTGATGCGCTAGACTTTTTCTCCTTTGTTTTCTTTATGTGAATGATCGTAAGCTATATACACTAATTAAATCTGTGGATGACTGATACCAGCTTCAAGCTGGTTTGACGGCCCTTCATCACATAATTTCCTTTAAACATCTGGAAGGTGCACCAGATGTTACATACATTACATATAAAAATATCCTCTATGTATTTCTTTTTTCTTTATTTAGTATCTCCTTGTCTGATGTATAGCAATTTAGAGACCTCGGTGTGATTTTTGATGCCAAACTGAAATTTGACCCTGCATGCCATGCTCATCACTACCAGAGCCTCCAAAGTTACTGGCTTTGTTTTGTTTTCTCCTTACCTGTTTACGAACACTTCTTCTTGTGTTTTTTTTTTGCCTGAGTACATGGAATTTTTGAATTCGCGTGTAAACTCTAGTCCCGTTTCTTTAAATACCTATCTGACGCTATTGAGTGGGCTTAGCCGCTCACTATTTTTTTCTGAATGTGTACATAAATGCCTCACGAGCACTGCTATGACTTTGTCGTATACATAAGTATCCACTTTCGAGCACGATCTAACCTTCTCAGCAGAGTATTATCGTAATCAGTGTTGCCACGAAAAAAAATATTTGAGGACCAAAATTTTGGAAAAAAAGGACCAAAGGGGACCAACCAAAATAAAATGTAAAAAAAGTCTTCAAAATACTGAAAATATAAAATTTTTCGATTATATTATACATAAAATAGATGCATATGTATGTGCATCTTTGTAAATAAATGGTTTTTTTTTTATTTCAAAGCTCTCGTTTACGAGAAAGAAGCAGTCTTTTATGTAGAATCAGCCATCCATCACAAATATTTATATGCGGCATTAATAAATCCAAATGCACTTTTTGAAATTAAAACAATTCTTCAAGAAAATATAAATATATTGTCACGCAATTCAATGAAATCCCAAAGAAAGTAGCGGAATTTTAGGTATGCACTCTGAAAACTAAAATGGTGTTTTTTTTACTTCAAAAGGACATACATACATACTAAAAATTTAAATTTAAATAAAATTTCAAAATTGTCATCGATTGCCATATTTTTAGTTCATACGCTCATTTCGTTAAAAAATTTACTAACTTTTTGAGCACATTATACACTCAATAGTGAGTTAGTTACAAATTAAAGCAAAAAATTAGTCATATCAAAATACTGAAAATATAAAAATTTTCACATGTTGATTCAGGATCAAATTATGTAAATATTTTTAGGCAAACATTTCTTCAAAAAAATGTCACTCTTCTGTAATTACCACACATAATTCAATAAATGCATAGAACGGAGATTTGTGCACCGAAAATTAATTATGTTTTTTTTTTTATGCTTTATGCTTGAGTTACAATCAATGCAACCAACATTCGCTGCCAAGTTTTGTTGGTGGAACGAGTTACAATCAATGCAACACAACATTTACTGTCATCTGTCACTGGCTATATTAACAAAATTGTTGTTCAATAATATGGATCCTTTAGTCTCGGAAAGTGATATCAGTGAGTATTTGATCCTTTAAAAGCTGCAGCGTACATTGCAGAGCAAAAATGAGCAAAACAAAAACAAATTTTGATTGTCATTTGCATATGACATTTCCCATTTCCCGGACTCTCATAGGAACAGGTGGAATTGGATATTTTCAAAAATGTTGTTGCCATGCCAAATTTGAGATATGAGCAAACTCTGCTGCGCAACAAAGTTGTGTTGCATCATTGTAACTGCTCTCATACGTTCTCATGGGCTCAAACTCATTTTGTTGTGCAACAAATGTTGGTTGCATTGATTGTAACTCTAGCTTTAAGCCTAGTAATGTATTCGACGAACGAAATACATTGAAAACGTCTGCGGAATCGAGCGAAATAAAGTACCGCACCCTGACACCGGGGGCAGTATAAATTGCCACTGATGCCATTTAACAAGTGCATTGCATTTGAATTCGGTGCATATAAATTTAACTAAGCGGCATCAAAAATGATATTATCGGCAAAACAAAAACTCCTGTATCAAGGATGCGCTGTTCATACATCCATTTTCACCCATTTTTCAATAAAATATCTGCAAACTCGAATGGAACTATGAGCTGTCACAAATTTCGCATCAATTTAAGGTATCTGGGTCATTAAATGGCCGCGAAATTTAACTTATACAAATTGCTGCGCCATCTCAGAGCGAGTCACTATGTTGTCTTCGAAGACAATTATACGTCTTCGAACACATTACTGACCAAACCAAAACCAAACGAAATGAAATTCCGCGTCAGGCTGATTTTGTATGGGATTTGACACTTCGTTTCGTTTCGCGTCGAATACATTTCAGGGCTTTAGTAGTAGATTGACATGTATACTAACAAACTAAAGTGAAACGTGAAATATGCCAAGAAGTTTTTGCTTTGAAGGAGTGCACGCAGCGCAGGTAGCTCTTCTTTTTGAGTTCAAATGAAACAAAGTTCAAAATTATCGATGAAAGCAGAGATTAGGGATTTTATTTGTAGATTTGGTAAGGATAATTAAAGGTTGGTTGAAATGAAAGCAAAGAAAAATTGCTGGTAGATGCGAACGGGACCAAAACCTACTGGTTTTCCCAAAAAAGGTACCAAAGGACCAAAATTAAAAACTTTGTGTAAAAGGGACCAAAAATGGCCCCAATGGACCAAAGTGGCAACGCTGATCGTAATGTACCATCGCAGGGGAGAAAAGACTTCACCCTCAGGTGTACCCTTGTTGACTCCTCGTCTTAAGCTACCATTCTCCAAGGAAGAAGTCCCCACTCCATTCCTGATGAGCTGCTCGATAAAAGCTACCAGTCGCATGTAAACATTCAGCACTGCAATTACAGCCGCAATTGCTTCAGTTCATTGTTGTTAAAGGCACCCTCAATTTCTAGAAACGCAGCAAGCGCTCATTCCTTAAAATAGAGATTTTCTCAATTTGTTCAGTCAGAACGTGAAGATCAGTTTCAACTGATTTGCCTTTGGATGAACAGATTTCCAGATTAACCTAGGACTGATTGACTTTTTGATCTAGTATCCAACGACCGTTAGATAGAGTTAAGACATGTTAGACGATAGTCAGGCATCCATAACTATTTGAATAAATACAGATCAATTATCTTTAAATATAAAAGAAGTCAAATATAGTGTAGAGTGTACTACGCTTGCAACGTCAGCTTGAATAAGCTATTGTTCTTCCTATTCGTATATGCATGTTATTTAAGAGATGCACTCCCCAGAAACTCAGATCAAGCGATTAATTTTCGTGCTTTTTTGCAAGCATAACAGTTAGCAATTAGTGTCAAATATAAATATCTTACCAATTTTCCTTTCCAATTTTTTTTACAATAAAATTCGCATGTTCCTAAAATTCATAGTCACTGTACTGCGCAAACGAAATATGCTAAAAATAAAATAAAACCAAAGTACGTGGAGTTCCAATTTCAGCACCAATACATTCATACCCATTGTATTTATAATTTCTTATAAATGTACGTCCAAACATGCGGAACAGTTAATACTAGAATTAGTAGATTTACTTGAGCTTTGAGCCGCCAGCGTTGTAGAGGCTACTATCATCTTGTACATTGGTACGTTGATTGGTCTTGTCGTAGCTGACGGTGTGCGGCACAGATTTCAATGGAATGCAGTCGGAGCTTGAGTAAAAGAAGCAACAAATGAAAATACTCAAGTCGCATACGTAGCTTAAAGAAGGTTGTTTGATGTCTATACGCATACGCATTTATGTTGGATCTACACCTATTAATTCCCCATTTGGTATAGCTAGTCTGACTTGTTTATGGTGAAGCGGAAAACCACATGACTACTAGCGGTCGAGTCATACTAACTATTCTTTGCAGGTATTAGCTTGGTGGTAGTACTATTGACTGGTTATATATATGCATACACAGACACACACACATTTGTTCAGCGAAGGTATTCCAAATCTAGATTAGCTTTGATTCGATTCTGCATTTGTAGCTACTCGAACCGAAAAGCCGCAAAGAAAGTTATAAGACGTCGTGACTCTTGAATTATCACGCTTTAGTTCATGTCTATCATCGATTGCATTATTAAAGTGAAAATAGTATGTACTGCTAATATGGACACTGAGTAGCTGCGAATAGGCAGCTTACATTTATGGATTAGTGCATGATAATAAATAAAACATCCGGATTTAAAATTCGCATTTGACGCGAGTAAGTTTTTTAATGTTCTTTTGACTGATTTTCGAAGAAAATTAGTGTTAGAGATACTTTGCCCAAATATTTGTTTGCGGACGGAAATAGCATTCAGACGTTCTGAATTTATTGTCCATTTTCTAGGAAACGTTGGTTACATTCTGAAATACTCTTACTTATCATAGCTTGAGTTAGTATTCAAGTTATGTTTGCCCCTGACGCTAATGAAACACTAACGTTTTGCACTGCGGACTACGCCAATGCCTGAACTTCTCTCAGCCAAACTGAGAAAAGTCACTTGTTAGCCGACTGTAGTAATGGTCCATGTATGATCTGAGATGCTTTTCAAGAGGCTATTTCTAAAACTCTTGAAGACTATAAAAGTTGCAAAGCCGCAATTAAAAAAACCCTAGCGCATCAGAACCGCTAAAAACACTAATGTTCCAAGAAGTGTAGAGGATTTGTGGAGATTTTGAATGTGTATTCTACCATCAGCTACTTAACGACACCCTAAGTAATAATATACCCTAAGCCAATTTAATTTCGATGACTTCATCGAAAGTTACAGCGATAGAAAGGTGTTTTGGGTTGCCATCAAAAAAATGTCCAGACCCTAGAAAATTTAAACATTGGTAGGGTTTACAGCGGTTGGACCAAATGTGACCTGAACTATATATTAGCGCGGACTAAGTGAATTTAGTTCCAGGGTGTTTACATCGACCTGACCTAAAATTTGGATTTAGTCCTCATTTGTACATACGTGGCAGCTGTCATTTAGTTTGATTTTAGTTCATACACTGTAATTATCTTCTCATTTGTCTCTCAAGCATGACTATTTAAATGATTTTGAGTCAAACGAGACGTTAGCGAGCATAAACTCAACGTACATACATTATTAATAGTCGCGCAAAAAGCAAGGCTTAGGTCGGGTGTGTCTACAGCAATATAGTCCACGACCTATTTTAGGTCAGGTCAAATCGTGGTCTGACCTAGTGCGGGTACTGAGTGTTTACAGCAGGTGGACTAAATAATTTAGATGGAATTTGGTGCATAGTCCGTGGACTAAACGCCTGCTGTAAACGCTATCATTGTTTAGTTATTTTCTTTACTTATTTTGAAATGTTTATGCAAGTATTTAGTGGTACGGAAATAGCAAAAACGCCTCGTGTTGGCAACCCTTTGCTAGCACCGAAGCCAAAAATATGTCACATTTTCCTGACGTTGAAGTCAACCTAGTCTGTTGCGAATTTCATATTGATCGAATGACTGCTGTAGCGATTTGAGCAATAAGGAGGTTTGCCTGGAGACATTTCAACTGAACCGAAGTCCAGAAGAGAGCCTGCCAGGCAGGTAATAGTGATGGCGAACCATCAAGCGGGGAAAAATAAAACAAAAGAAGTTCCCCGGGAGCAGGGTACCCTAGAAATGGCCGTGAAGGCCCCTCGTCCGCATAAGCGGAGCACCCTTGAATCCGATCCCGACGGATGCTGGTTTGCCACTTTGCTAGCTCTACGCGGCTGGGGTGGGTCAATAGAAAATGGGATAGATTCGCTCCCAGAAAACAAAGAGGAACGCTACGTATTATTCATATGTCATGAAATAATACTAGCCGCAATACACAAAAAAAAGGGAAAAGGGCTTTTGTCCATAATGGGCCAGATACAGCTCTCAAGCATGGGCTGTAAAACAGACTCAGCCGAGATATGACGAAGCACGTGCTAGCTATCTGAAAAAGGGGAAACGAGAATACGCGAAAAGAATCTACATTTTGGAGAAGACTGCCTCTTTTTAGTAGGCCGCAGGACGAGGCAGACAGCATCAGGCCCCGGATGTAATTGGGGCCCAGACCCCAGATGGTAAAGGGTCTTGCCGCCCACTGACCTTGCCCTTAATCAAACAAGTTATAGGACAAAAAGCTTTATGTTCCTCAGCGAATTTTCAAAACCAAGAACTTAAAAATTATCATAGCTGGCAGCACCAATCGAATATTTCAACTAAATTTCTACCAAACACGGCTTAGAGTAAGGTTCAGCTACTGTGTCAATTTTATGAAAATCTGGTAACTGAATCAGAGAATTCATAGGGCAAAAAGCAGTTTTTTTTGTAATTTTGTAAGGTGGCACCACTGGCACAGAGTTCCCCACAATTCAAAATTGCTTCTATCAGACTTGGTCCTACATACGCCTAATGTATTCTGTAAATTTCAACTGCATCTGATTATTGGTTCGTGAGTTCCCGTGAACTGAAGTTTTTGATGCTAAAAATATAGGTAAATTGGGAAAGGGTTACCGCTCTTGTCCGACATGAAATTTGAAAAGTTTTACTTTGACTGCGTCGATAAACCATAAGATTTGTGTATAAGTTAGTTTTGATTGAAAGAAACGGAAATTTCTTAGGAGATTCGATGGTTTGAATGTTTTCACTTTCAGTGCCTGCTGTAGCTACAGGGTTGCCAGCACGTTCATAAAAAACTATGCAAGTATGCAACTTAACAACATTAATATGTCCTGTAAGTTTCATAATAGTTTGATAATCAAGTAAAAAGTTATCGCAATTCAAAAATTTTCAAATTTTTCCAATCTCAATTTAGGCGCCTAGTGCACACATAGGGTTAAAAAATTCAAAACCATTATCATATTCACATTAAAAACACGTTCAGAATTCATAACATAGACTTTATTTTTGCAAAAGCTATTTTTTGACAGAATAATAGGTATATTTAAAATATCTTTAAAATGGCCGCCGTCGCCAAAGGGTTATAGATGATTAACTTTTTGTGAAATCTTGCACTATTCTGCATATACACCAATGTATCCCGAAATTTTTTTGATTATATATATATATATATATATATATATATATATATATATATATATATATATATATATATATATATATAGATATATATTTATATATATATATATATATAAATATATATTTATATATATATATATATATATATATATATATATATATATATATAGATATATATTAATATATATATATATATATATATATATATATATATATATAAATATATATTTATATATATATATATATATATATATATATATATATAAATATATATTTATATATATATATATATATATATATATATATATATATATATATATACATATATATATATATATATATATATATATATATATATATATATATATATATATATATATATATATATATACTTAGTCCTGCCATAAGTTCTGTCACATAATTTCTCACATTGGCAACAACTTTATTTTATGAGTGACATTTCAATATCGGCCAGTTTTATAAACGTCATAATGTTGTTGACAGTTGATGGTCATTTAAAGTTTGTTCGTTAACGTGTGAAGATGGAATGGGGTGTAATAGAAAACCGAATTGCAGTGATTGCACTACATAAGTGTGGAAAATCCGCGAGTGAAATTTTCAAGTTGTTGTGCCCGTTAAAAATAACGCAAAGATTTGTGTATCGTGCGATCCAGAGATATAACGAGATCCAGACTATTGAAGACCGACCTCGTTCTAGACCTCCGCGTGATGTACGTTCTTCTGCTGCCATCAAAGCGGTCGAGAGTCGAATTCGTCGAAATCCGCTTCGTAAACAACGAATCATGGCTCGAGAGATGAACATCTCCACCCGAAGTATGTCTCGCATCATAAAATCGGACCTCGGGATGAGTGCCTTTCGACGATCAACGGGACATTTGCTGACTGAGCAGTTGAAGCAAATTAGGAGCACCAGATCGAAAGAGCTCCTTCGGCGGTACGCCAACAACAAACATCGAGAAATTTTATTTACCGATGAAAAAATTTTTACGGTGGAGGAACATTTCAACTGCCAAAATGATAAGGTGTATGCCCACAGCTCCAGAGAAGCCCGAGAAGTTGCCACTAGGGTACAGCGAGGACATCATCCAGCATCAGTCATGGTATGGTGGGGTGTCAGCTACGAAGGGGTCACCGAGCTTCATTTTTGCGAAAAAGGCGTAAAAACTGCAGCGAAAAATTATCAAACGGACATCCTGGAGGGATGTGTGAAGCCGCTGAACTCTACGCTATTCAACAACCGACATTGGGTTTTCCAGCAAGATTCTGCGCCAGCCCACAAAGCTCGAACCACACAAGCGTGGTTGGAAACCAATATTCCAGAGTTTATAAGGGCGACGGAATGGCCTTCTGGGAGCCCAGATTTGAATCCCCTAGACTACAAACTGTGGGCGGAGTTAGAATCGATGGTGTGCACGAGACGACACCCAAATATCGAGAGCCTTAAGCGATCTTTGACAGAAGCAGTAGCTAATTTTCCGCTAGAAACAGTGCGTACTGCTATCGATGACTGGCCCAACAGATTAAAGAGCTGTGTAAAGGCTAAAGGCGGCCACTTTGAATAATTTGTTGCTTATTTTACTTCCATTAGTATGCCAAAATAAAATATATTTTCCTTTGTCAAAAACTCTTTTTCATTTATACAAAAATTGCCCATATACGTGTGACAGAACTTATGGCACGACTATGTATATATATATATATATATATATATATATATATATATATATATATATATATATATATATATATATATATATATATATATATATATATATATATATATATATATATATATATATAAATATATATATAAATATATATATATATATAAATATGAATTTTCGGCCAAAGTGATTTTAATGCTAATGTTCTTCTTCGAACATTAGTAATAAATATATATCGCCTACCTATAGTTTTCCTCATAATAATTAAGATAAATAGCAAACAAATCGTCTGTATACTTAAAATCTTTCAAAAGAGAAACTCCCAAACCTACAAAAAACGCATGTCGACTACAAATTCATCCTACTTGAAATTCGCAAGCAGCCACTGTATAAAGTTAGAATTTTGTCCGAATACTCACTCAAAGTTCTCCGAACTAAGAATCCTGATATCCAAACTCTGACGCAATGTTTCTCTAGTTCAATTATTTGAAATAGCATACTTATTTATTGAATTGAAAAACATTTAAAAAAAAAAGACCTAAACCAAATCCAAAGTATGAAGAAACCAAATTCAATTCTTCCAATTCAAAAGACTGAACCAAAGTTGAAACATATACTATCTGCCCAATTACCTTTCCTATAGAGAAACATATCGTTATTGGAAATTTAATTACAAATAAGCAAACAACTGCAGCTCGCCGACAACTCAGGCTCCTTACCTCTGAATCGAGCGCTAGCCTAGAAAAGTATCTCCGGCTTGAAAAAGTGGAAACAAGAATACCAATTGTGCTTGCTCACCATACAAATATGCAGTTATTCCACTCTCAAAGAAACTGAACTCCGCGCTTAGTTTCCGATGTGCAAACCTCTTCGTGCTCGCGGCCAACCAGCATAACGAGAAAATTGGTTGCGTTCGTGTAGATAAATGCAAAATGCAAATATTTAGATATTTGCTGTTAGCTTGTCCACACTATTGATACTTTTACTTGGTGCCAATACTGATGACGACTTCCTATCTTCAAGCTTTTACTAATTACCGAGGAAATGCAAATGTTTTTCAACCGTAAGACGATAGACTTAGATTAGCGAATGGCAAAAAAATATTCATTCATAATGACAATTAATTCCAAAAAAATATGAAGGACGTGGCTGTTGTTGTCTCTTCTAGAGCACAGAAAACTGGCTCTTGTTTACTCAAAAGTACAATAGATTTCGGTTTCAATGAAACTATTTCAGTTTGCTCTCATTCAACGACTCGCCGTGCTCGTTTTAGTTCTGCGCGTTCGAGTTTTTCGATGCATAAGAAAAGCAGTTACACTTTTCGTATTTTGAATGGCTTGCCAATAGACAAGAGGGAACTGTTGTATTGAAAGCAAAGCGAACTGCTTCCGAATTATGAAACGGCCTTAAATCAGACCAACCGTAGTAGACTTTTGTGATTTTGTTGGACAAATTACAAAACTTGCGTTTGAATAATAAGCATAGTACGTTTTCACTTTTAATTGAATTCAATGGCAGGAGGTAGGTGTATTAATTTCAAGTGTATGATGAGTAGGTAGCTGCAATTTTTGCAGCTTTATTTGTTATTCATATTCAATTATCGATTGTTACAAAGCATAGCTATGAAGTAAGTTAGTGGCTGTGTCAGCAATTTATAAATTTTTTTTTTGTTTTATGCTGTTAGAAGTGAAAATGAATTGTCTTTGGTGGTTATTTTAAAATGTCTTAGCATGTTGTATATACCACAGGTATCAACATTAACATACATAAGATATTTTCAAGTCGCATACATCATTTTTAAACTGCCGGATGTTCATATGTTTTGACTGATCTCTTAATCTAGTAAAGATTCATTCTTTCGATGCTAACAATAATATAGCATCGAACTTTTTGTAAAAAAAAACTTTTGCATTATACGGTTTTTTTTTGGTGACTGTGTCACCATGACAGTTTTCTAGGATAAATTGTCAAATAGAATTTAAGTGCCTTAGAAGATTCATTGAAATTATTATTACGAATTTTTTTAGATAAGCTAATTATAAGTCGAACCTCTAAGTGCAATAATTTTTTCCAATAGCTTCACTAATGTATTTGGTTTCAGAACATATCACAATAGGGTTGGTATTACTGATGGGCTCAAAAACGCCAAACAGTTTGAAAAAAACGTTTTATTGCAAAAAACGAACGAACAGTTTTTCCAAATAGCGGCAAACAGTTTTTCTAAAACCAAGTTTTTTTTCTAAAACGAACAGCATTTCTGAAACGAACCATTTTTCTACAACGAATAGTATTTCTAAAACCAATTATTCCAGCTATTCTACAACAAGTAGTATTTCTAAAGCCAATTGTTTATCTAAAACGAATCGTTTTTCTTTTTCTAAATCGAATCGTTTTTTTTTAAACGAACTGTTTTTTTCAAATGAAACGTTTTTCGTTTTTCTCAAACGAACTGTTTTTTTTTAAACGAATCGTTTTTCGTTTTTTTAAAACGAGTCGTTTTTCATCGTGTTCCTTTTTCTTAACGAACGAGTCGTTTTTCATCGTGTTCCTCTTTCATTGTTTTTCGTTTTTTTTTTAAACGAACCGTTTTTCGTTTGTTAAAATGAACTGTTTGGCAGTGGAAAACTGTTTAGCTGCGGAAAACAATATTTTCGTACTTGCGAGCATTTTCGTACTTGCAAGTATTTTATTTAAACATTCAAAACGTTTTTAGGGCAAAAGGAGCTGAAATCGGACAAAATCGGCCAATTTTGGGTTAGAGTGGTTTGGGACATAACGGGCTAAGACCTATTGTTGTGATAAAAAAATTTCGGTGTTGTAGGGGAGTAAAGGGTTTTTGTAATAATTGTAATGAAGCTCACTACCAGCTTCAACCCCTAGACCCGTACGAGGGTTGTCGTGGGATTGCTTTTTAAGGGGTTTTTTGGCCATAGTTTGGTAAAAACTAACTTTACGGCGCTTTCGATGATTGAAACTGGTCGAGGAGTACAATAGTGATATTTGAAGGGCCAAAAAATTTTTTTATAGGGGAATTTGGGCAAAAACGTCAATTTTTTCCGAAAATATTTTGTTTGGTCTAGCATGAATTCGGGGACCATTCTGAGTTGTTTCGGGCGAAATTTCCATACAAGTCTGGGAAAAAACGGCCTAGTTGCGAAGATACGGCAAAATGAAATCCACCGCAAAAACTAGAAGTAGCACTAAAAGTGATAAGGAGGAAAAGGTTGAGATCCTATTTGGATCACCAGTTGGCATCTCTGGGTGTGCTGAGGCCCTCCTCGTGACTGGAGGTCGCCAAGAGGGTGTCTCCAACCCTACCGGGGTTGTAAAATTAACGAAACCGCGGGAGGTAAGGTGCCCCTTGGTCTCATGTCCAGCCTTCCGGAAGAGGTTGGCCCCCTAGTGGGTGCATGTTTAATGTTGAAGGACCGTCTACTTCCGCGGCGATTCAATCTGATCCTTGGAAAAATGAGTGCATGGTGTGTGTTAAACGAGATTATGGCAGATAAAAAACCGCAGACGGATTCAGAAACAAAGGCTGAGAAAGAAGTGAACCGTTATTTCAAAGACGATATTTTACCACGTCTTGATGAAACAGGCATGCATAGCTGTCCGTTGGACTGGTGGAAAAAACATCGATAGTTGTATCCAAATTTGTCTGAAATATTCAGAACAAAGTGTAACATCGTTGTTACATTCGTTCCATGCGAACGGATTTTTTCCAAGGCAGGGAACCTGATAAGTGATAGAAGAACTCGTCTGACATCTAAAAAAGTTGAAATGATCATGTTTTTGAATGGCAATGCTTGAAAAGACTGACCAACAGAAAAATTAATAATAGTATATATTTTTTTATTATTTTAACGATAAATTATGCAATTAATGAATTATGAAATGATTTGGAACTCTTCTTTATTGTAGTAACAGTTGGTTTGATTTCTTTCATATGGCATACAATCATGTGTGTTTATTCTTTACGACTACGTACAGTGATCGATGTATAATTTTACGGTTGATCAAGTAGATAATATAATGGAAAATAGGTACCTTACAATTATCAATTCAGTTTGGAAGCAGCAATGAATGTTTACGTTGGTGACAGGAAGACATAATACATAAAATATGTATTAGAAGCACCTAATATGTAAAAATCCATTGCACTGAACTAATTGAAGATTATTCAAACTATGAACGATGTTTCTTATTTGAACTACATTTGAAATATATATATTGTCGTACAGCATAAGATTTGTTCCTTTTCGTTAATTCAAACTGTTTTTTTTTAAAAAAAAATATAAATATATATAAATATAACAGTTGTTTTTTAAAAAAAAACAGTTCGTTTTCGTTTTTTGAAAACAACAGAAACGCCCATCACTAGTTGGTATTAATAGTCTTAGCACAAACAATTGATTGAAAATTTAATCCGGGGACCGATTTGCTGGCAATTATGAAACTGATTCTGACTTGTTTATGCGGTACAAGAAGAATGCGCTCGTTGGAATCAGCCACAACAAGTTGGCGATAATGAATTAGGCGGAGCTATTGCATAAACGCATTTGTCAAAAATCCAAATTAAATTCGAAGAAGAATGGGTGGCGGCGAACTCGCAGTAAACTACTACATTGGGTGACTAGATTTCAAATAATGGGTTCAGCCAAAGGAACAAGAGTTCTGTTGGGAAATCCTGCTTGTACCCCGGTAAGTTGGCCAGATGAAAATGTTTAGTAAAATTGAATAAAATTTGCAATGAAATGAGGAAATTTTCGCACCTGACATTGACAGTGGTAACAATCAATCTTCCTTAGTGGAGGTTGGACAAAAGGCTAATCGCATATTACTATGAGAAATAAAGATGGGACTGGAAAGAAGGTCTGAAGCTCGGATAGTGTGTATTATACGAGGATAGGATAATAAGTAGGTAGGTCATTGATGAGGGTTGTTTAAGGAACCATAATCAGTTCAGAGACTTAATATAAGCATCAGTAGCAAGTTTTATTTCAATCGAGTCTTCGGATTTTGAAATCTGGGAGAAAGTGTAAAATATAAAGAAGATCGAGTATCGCGCTGCTATGAAACTCCTCACCATATAAGAAAAATTGGCTCAAGCCATAATGGAAGAAATGGCATCCGTATACGGGGACTCTTGTTCAGGTAAAACCATGATTTACAAACTTTTTAACCAGAAAAATAAATTTGTTTTTTTGGCCCGAATCGCAAACGATTTATAGTTTCATATTTGTAAAATTCTTTAGCCCACATGAACGGTATTTTTGGCAGGATCACCAAATCATACTGAAATTCATAGAATGCATTGGTCTCAAGTACAAACAGGTTTGGTAATTTGAAAATGTAGACAACTATGTGGCTGTGGCACCAATTTCAAATTTCGTACTAACTTTCAACGCACAAATTAAACCGAATTTCACATTGTAAGTTGAAATTGATGGAATATAATAGCGAAGTTAGGATAGGCTTGCCAGTAACGATGATTTTAGTTATTTTTGCACTAGGAGATGCCTTCAATAAATTTTGCAATGAACGGAAGTGAGATATATTGAAATTACCAAGATTTTTAATTTTGGAAATCTTTCGAGGTTGACAGCCTTAAAATTATTCCGCTCCTATAACTTCCAATGAAACCATCGGATTGAAATGAAATTCACAGAGGTAATCCGTCTAAACATGGAGCAAGTTCGATTTTTTTAATTTTTATTACTGGCACAGAGTTGGCAGGAAAAAGTATTTTTTTTATTTGTTATATTAAACTTTCATATAGTTAACATTTTAAGAAAAAAATAAACAACAAAGGTTCATTCTGCCTCAATTTTGAAATTTTTTCAGGTTGTAACTTTCAAAAGATTTTTATGTCTATTACTTTCGAACCAACCTTCGGATCAAAACGACGTTCACAAAGTAAGTTGATCTTAAATAGCTCCCAGCAATAACCATTTGTTTTTTACGGACTCAAGAGATGTAACCATTAATTGGAGCCAAGAGTTTCTGAGCTTATAAGCAGCAACTGTTTGAGTTTTTAAAGCATTAAAATTTTTGCGGCGGCAGTTTATGAAGCCTTTCTGAACTTATAGCTTCCAATGCAGTGATCGCCATAGAAAATTTGGCCAGTTGTACACTAAAAAATGCTATCATCCAATTTTTATACGCTTTGTATCTGAGACGCCCGGGTCAAAAAATGATTTAGTAAATAATTCAACCATATTTTAATTTAAACCAATTTTTTCCTTTTGAAGCTAGATTTATTTTGATTTTGACATATATCGATATTTCGAGGGTAATCTGCCCTCTTCTTCAGTTTCTATTGGTCTTATCTTCAGTGTCTATTGGCTATGCTTTCTTGAAATTTGTTACGTTTTAATAGAACCCCTCTTATTAGGTACTTTTAACATTGCTAATATGAAAGCACCCAGGAATTACGAACGTGGACATGAGAGTAGATATACTGTATTGTTTTCTGTATTTTAATTCCCACATAGTCACTATTCACCTATACTCTTCCTGAGATAAGTTTTAGTCCTTTTTAAGCAAGAAAAACTGCGCTCTGCGGATGCTTCTGTTACTTTCTCTCTCTCTCTCTCTCTCTCTCTCACTCTCTCGCACTTGTTACTTGTAATGTTAGAATTAAACAAACCAATTTATAAAATGGTTTTATACTATTTTCTAATTTATTATTGGTAAAATATTCAAAAAAATCTTGAAAATATTTCCCTGTAAATCTGCATTAGAGTAATGAAACCGAGTCAAATGGATTTGAGATTATTTTCAACTTCGGTCGACCCTTTTCGATAAGGTCACTAATTATGCGATTTTGACTCACGTTATTTACGGAACAAATAAATACATCTACCCTTTAACTGCGCTCTCACTATTTTAAGTATAAAACAACATAAGCATGCGATTCCAGAACGTAATTTTACGCACTCGTTTCTACACAATTCAAATCAATCTAAATTCAATATTACTAAATACTGTAAAGTCTTTGTGAAATAAATGCCTTCACCAATTAAAAACAGATATAGCGCTAAAATTTTACAACCGAACTACATTCAAGCACTTCACTACAGCAAAATGATGACAGCTCGTCGAATCAGCAGTCTCTGGCAGACCTTGCCACATCTCGTAGCTCAAATTCATTCAAAAATTCACATAGTGTGAACGTACTACAGCAAACATTCTCAGCCAAAAAAAAAATACGCACAAGCAAAATACAGTTAGCCCAGTATACAACGTGACTTGAAAGTGGATTCAAAGCGGATTGAGATTGAAACGGTGGAATCGAAACCTTTGAACAACCCGTTTACTTTCCATTGTTTCAATCTCAATCCCTATATCAGTTCAAATTGTATACTGGGCTATTGATTGCAATGATACGCGTATGGGGAACGTGGCAATAACTTCCAGAGCAAACATTTGTACGCAGCTTGTCTCTCAGCTTCTCTCTTGAGACGGAAATTTCCCCTAAGAAGCAATTTCTTGATTGCTTCCAAATAGCTAGTACGAGCACATTTTTTTGAATGACGTCACAATGCAGTCTACTGGGAGTGAAATTAACGCTCGTAGATGCAATTTTTTCGTTGCTTCCATGCGTCTTGTTCTCTCATTATTTTCATTCGGTGGTGTTACCACCTTAGCTGCGTGAGATGTTCGCTATTCGTTTTTGGGAAAATTTATTTAGAAAATTCTAATAAACGATTTTTCCTTGATTTTTAAATAAATGAATTTAAAATATATATCAGCCAAATATACGGAAGCAATGTTTTCCTTGCTTTCATGAAAGCCTCACCACTGTAGTAGGCTCATAAAAAGTCTGGATATAGAGAGGCACAATATTTTTAAGAGATTGCAGCGCTAGAGGGTAGGGGCTCTGAACCCATTTCATTCAAATTGTTTCATTAACTCATCCTGAGCTTATGCTTAAACATGTTTGTTTATAAGCTGGCTACTACCTTCAGATTGAATTTCATCCAAGTTCATTTGAGATGGCATTGCTCACTCCAAAACTTTTACATTGAAGTCATCAGCTACTATAAGCTCATCCAAATAGTAAAGAATAATTCTCGGGAAGGTTTCTAATTGTATTAATGTTGACACTTCGGTTTCTGATCTTAACAAAGCCACTGCCTAAACCCTTCTGATCAGCTTGAACCTTTTCAAATTTATGAGTTGGAGACCATAAGATTCCAAAGTCCAATCATGCATCTAAATTTCTCCTTCAATATAGTCTGTTTATAGCTACAATTTAGGCTCTGCATTCATGCGTCAGTTAAAAAAAATCGTTTACAGCTTGAACTATCTGCATATTTCCTAGAAGAACTCTGATATGAATATCTCTTTCTGATCTAGCAGCACTTCTTTTAACACTATATAAATAAGTTTAAGGTTCTAGTTTATATTCTCGCTTTAAACGACAAGCAAAATGGTCCAGTTTATCTAAAAATATAGTCATCATCGTGGCACTACATGCCGCATTAAGTCTTTGCCAGAGTATATAGACTAATAAATAGCACAAAAAATAGATAGCAGTACCCGATTTCGAAAATTGAAACCAGACAAAAAATACTCCGCCAGCGGCAATGCTACGATAAGATACGTTTTTTCAGTCCCACTAGGCAATGTACATATACAGGGTGTGTCACCAAAATCCGGACAGTTTTCAAATTGAATTTTCCGCTACATTGTGTTTGTGCCAGAGGTCGCCGTTGGCGCACGAGTAGTAAGCCGACATAAGTAAAAGGTGTTAACTTCAAAATTGTGAGTCTGTTAAAAATGAGTCAGGAGTATAACCGAAGAGCCGCGATAATCGAAAGTCTTCGCGCTGGACGGTGAGCACAGGAGATTATTCAATTTTTCCGATATCCGAAATCAACTGTATATGAGTTTGTCACTAAATACAAAGCTCAAGAACAGTTAAGAGAAGGTTCAAGTACACCGGCAAGAAAGCGGCACTCAAAAGAACACACCGTCTAGTGAGGGGGATGCAATGCCACCACATTTCTTCCAAAAAGGAGAAACTGTGACCAAAGAAGTATATTTGAGAGTTTTGAAAAATATATTGAAGCCATGGATAGAAGATGTTTCGTCTGGAAGGTCATACGTGTTCCAGTAGGACGGGGCTCCAGCTCACACGAGCCATTTGGTCCAAAACTGGCTCTCGGACAATTTGGACATGTTCTGGTATAAGGAATTTTGGCCTCCGAATAGTCCAGATTTAAATCCCTTGGACTATTACTTATGAAGCGTGATTGAAAGGGTTACCAACAAGTCTCGACATTCAAATGTGACATCATTAATGACCGCCATTGAGGCAGCGTTCGCCAATATTGACAGCGCAGAATTGCAGAGGGCATGCGAGCGCTTTAGACCGCGAATGGAGGCCGTGACGTGATTGAATTACAATGTCAATAGATGCACAAAATGCCATGTAAGACGTTTTTGTACTTGAACTTCATTTTTCAATATATAACACAATGTTAAGGATGTTCATTGATTTGTCCGGATTTTGATGACGCATCCTGTACT
Source organism: Nemotelus nigrinus (assembly GCA_947369275.1). Taxonomy (NCBI): domain Eukaryota; kingdom Metazoa; phylum Arthropoda; class Insecta; order Diptera; family Stratiomyidae; genus Nemotelus; species Nemotelus nigrinus. The sequence goes on along the minus strand of OX376372.1, from coordinate 158,702,811 downwards.
TTGCAAAACCACCTTTTTAACGATTGGCGTTTTATGCAATATTAATTTTCTTAAAACCTAGTCTGCGTATTAAAATGGTCGGCAATAAGATTATTTACGTGAAATACTATTTCCGATACCATTTGGAGAATAAAAACAACATCTCTGTTACGTTTATGTCATCCATTAACGACAATGTTGGTTGTTGGTAGCGAATGTTTGCTGCTTTTATTATTTCGTGATGGGATCTCACCTCTCATTGGTCGAAAAATATCGCATATGATAAAGTGAACTTATTTGGTTTTGGCTTTTTTTAGGCATACATTCATATTCTCTATCAGGGCCGAGAATATGCTTTTCTTACTTTTTCATATAGAAAAACGTACTTTTTTGTGCGGCCTCTTTTCAGGCACCAGCTGATCCGTAAACTATTAACATCATACCATTCTCACCCATCGGAAAATATCGCGGTTTCCGTGCTATTTATTAGTCTATATGCTCTGTATTTGCCTTATCAAAACAGTCCCTTTAGTCTCAACTGTCTTTATCTAACGGCCGCGTCCTTTCATTTGGTTGGCTTAGAAGTTATCTTTTACCAGCATTTACTGAATCTTACCAGTGTTTGAGTAATTTTTTAGTTATTTTTCACCAATCACCTTCTCTCTGTATTCGACCGAAAATTCTGCGCAATACCTCCTTTCAAATGTATTCAGGGTTTTTAAGACTCCTGAAACAACGTCTAGTTTTCATTTTCACAACATAACACAGTTCTGATGATTGTAAATATTTAGTTCTACTTGTTGCCACTTTTTGGCGGTTTTCGAGAATGTGTTTGGCCGTAAATATTTGGTTTACTATTGATCATCCAAGTCTAAAGGTGCCTGGATTTACATTAAGGACTTTTTTCAGTGTGATGGGATATCATAAAGTCTAATATCTTTCTCAACACCGTATGAAATGTAAAATGGCCCTTTTATTTTTGCCTCACCGTTTATCTCGGTTCTTGTTAATGGGGCAATTGCTTTCAAAAGTTTCGCATTTCAAGCGTTCTCTAGTGTGCCAAACTTAACTTTTTGCTTTTGTTTCAGCTTTTGCGACGAAGCACCGAAAATCACGTATGAGTTGATGAACAGTGATTCACAGATTTTAAGAACATTTCCGTTTAATGGTTGCTGAGAGCATCGATATGCATCGCTTCCTAAAGTGGTGTGTGGTTTGAAGCTTTGGTTTGTGCACCTCACTACTTTATTTGATTGTCTGGTGTGGGGTTGTAAGTCAACGAACAAATATGTTAGTGGCATTCATTCTATGGAGTATGGAGTGTGTCAAATAATGGCCGATTCTTATGTCCCGTTATTTTATTAACTATTCTCCGAAAATCATCATATTTTTCCTACTTGGCTCTCGTCATTTTTTCTATGTGAACTTTGTAGCCTGCATTATTTGCGTTCAGTGCAGCTTGACACTCCTCGTCAAACCATTTGTCTCTATCCCAAGGGTTTACAGCTCATTAGCTTCTTGACTGCTGTATTTGTTGCATCTTCGATGGCAGTCTAGGCCCCGTTTATATCCGTGGTGTTAAGCATGGAAGCTTTTTCAGTTTCCAGAGCAAATGTGCACTTGGTTTCCATCGTTTTGCTTCAAAGATATTCGGCATTGAAATTAAATATTGGCCTTTTTTGGTTTCTTATTAGAGCGGAGCTACCTCGGAGTTGGGTGGCTGCCTGGACCTCATTACCCTGGATGCAGAGCAGGAGGCTGGGACAGCTTCTATGTCCGAGGGGGAGGACCTTGACCTAACCCTAATTAATTGATTCACTAATGGTAAAGGTACTCCAAGTAAATCTTCACCATTCCAAAGTAGCTTCAGCTGCTCTGCTGCGCCGCCTGTCTAAGACAGAGGAGGAGCTAATTCTTATCCAAGAACCATGGGTTGCTAACAACCGGGTTTGCGGGTTACGCACCAATGGATACAAATTGATAACACCTGATGGCTCTTGTAAACCACGTGTCTGTATTCTTGTCAGGAAAACCATAAACGTCCTTGTACTACATAACTTCTGTGACAAGGATAACATGGCTGTTGCAGTGGAATGCAACCAAAGACCATGCTGGTTTGCTTCTTGCTATATGGCACATGATCATGGCACTAGCCCTCCCTGCGACATTGTCTAGGGGATCGTGGCTGAAGCCACAAAAACGAGTGTGCCACTGATTCTGAGAGCTGACTCTAACGCTCATAATGAAGTATGGGGTAGCTCCAACAGAAATGTCCGAGGTGAGGAACTTTTTGACTTCATCCTTACCCACGACCTCTTCATCGCCAATACTGGCAGCGAACCGACCTTCCTTACCTCAAACCGTAGGGAGGTGCTTGACGTTACCTTGATTGGTGGGCGGCACTTGCAACTTCTCCGTGACTGGTGGGTTCTACAGGAGTGTTCTTTCTCTGATCATAGGTACATATCGTACAACGTGGCTGGCCGCAGCTCTGCCGAGCAGGTAGCCTTTATTAACAGAAAGAGGACAGACTGGAAGCTATTTAATTCTCTAGTTCGATCCTTACTGGAAACTGTTCCTAAGAACATTGACTGCTACCATGCACTGGATAAGGCAGTTGACACCTTTACTAGTTCTCTCAACTTCGCGACCAGGGAAGCATGTAAGCCACCCACAAGCAGGGAAATCTTAAGCCCCTCTGGTGGAATAAGGAGATCAGTACCCTGCGGAGAGAATGTAGGAAGGAATTCAATTGCTCAAAAAGATCTAGTGACTGGTCGCTATATAAAACAAAGTTTAAGGCTTTTAAGTATGCCGTACGCAAGGCAAAGAGGTCCTCATGGAGATCTTTCTGTGGTAAAGTAGAGAGTCTCAGCGAGGCAAATCGCCTTCGTAAGGTCTTAAGCACGACACCAAAAGCTATGGGGTGCATTATGAACCCTGAAGGCATTTGGACTAGTTCGAGCGCAGATACTCTCAACGTTCTGATGGACGCACATTTTCCGGGCAATCATTGCCCTTTAGAAGTGGTGTGTCAGACGTCGCAAAATTACAGTTCAAGGCCGCCGTTCAGAATATCAAATTCTCAACTGAGGTGGGCTATTAACTCCTTTGAGCAGTTTAAGTCCCCGGGCCCTGATGGCGTCCTTGCGGCTGACATCCGGAAGTTCATGGAAGTATCGCTACCTTGGCTCAGAGAGATTTATAACGCTTGTCTACGCTTCTGGTATGTTCCCACCAGCTGGCCGGAATCCAGAGTGGTGTTTATTCCTAAAGCAGGAAAATTTACGCACGTTAAGCCGAAGGACTATCGTCCAATAAGTCTTAATTCCGTCCTGCTTAAGATTTTGGAAAGGATAATTGATTACCATATTAAAAGATCAATCGATCCTATGCTGATCTCGCAGTCGCAGCATGCTTATACCAAAGGTAAGTCTGTTGAGACCGCTCTTCACGTCCTTATTGAGCAAGTTGACAAATCTCTTGCTCGAAAGGAGTATACGCTTGCTGTTTTCCTGGACATCGAGGGGGCCTTCAACAACGTTAACTCCAGCGCAATTGTTGAGGCTCTCTCGGTGATGCATGTGGATGAACGGCTCATTGCTTTTATTGTGCAGCTTCTCAAAAGTAGAGTTGTAATCTCTACGCTGGGTAATGCCAGCGTAAGACGAGGAGTCAGCACTGGCACACCTCAGGGTGGAGTTCTCTCTCCCCTGCTGTGGAACATCACGGTGAATACTCTTCTAATGAAACTGGACCATGCCGGCTGCAAAGTGATTGCTTATGCAGATAACATAGCTGTTTCAGTGTCGGGAAAGTATTTATCTACGCTATCGGAGAGGTTAAATCAATCTCTTGACATACTTTCGCGTTGGAGTCGTGAGTGCGGCTTGAATGTGAATCCTAATAAAACGGAACTAGTGTTGTTTACAAGAAAGTACCAAGTTCCCGATTTTGAGCTACCCAAATTGAATGGGGTCTCCATTAACTTGAGCCAGAAGGTCAAATACTTAGGGCTGATCCTTGACTCGAAGTTACTATGGACGTACAATGTGGCAGAAAGAGCTCAGAAAGCTTTCAACGCACTTTACTGCTGCAAAAGGGCCATAGGGGCGAGTTGGGGACTGGAGCCTCGTACTGTTTCTTGGCTTTACACTGCTGTGGTGGAACCGATCCTGTTGTTTGGGGTGGTGTTCTGGTGGCAGGCTGCTCTTAAGGCTACGTGCAAAGGACAGCTTGAAAAAGTGCGGAGAATGGCTGCACTACTGGTAACTGGAGCGCTCCGCTCCACCCCTACTAAGGCACTTTTTGTGCTGCTACATTAGCTGCCCACCAATCTACTGATCTCGCAGCAAGCTAATCTTGCTGCGGTGAGATTAAATTGTATCTCAGCATGGAATAGAGCAGAGTTCGGTCATGCGAGGATCTTGGCCGAGGGAGTACCTGCACCAGCGGTTGTTGGCTACATCGCTCCGCAATGCATACTGGATTTGGAGTTCACAGCTCGCATTCCTGGCAGGGAGGAATAGTGTGATGGTGTCACCCTTGATAATGGGCTTATCCATGTGCACACTGACGGCTCAAAGCTAAACAATAGAGTCGGGAGCTGAATTTTAAGCTGTCCCTCCGTGTACCAGACCACTGTAGTGTCTTTCAGGCGGAGGTAGTTGCTATTTATCAGGCAGTTGACTGGCTTCTGTGCAATCGAATATTCGGGCTCAATATTGGTATTTTCACGGATAGCCAGGTGGCTTTTAAGTCCCTTGCTGGTCTTTGTACAGTGTCCATGATTGTTGCTAAATGCCGTGCATCTCTTAGGGAGATGTCGAGACATTCGGTTGTTCAATTGATTTGGGTACCTGGACGTAAGGGTTTTCAGGGAAACTGTGAGGCCGATGAGCTAGCAAGGCTTAAAACTTTGCTACCTGAGGTCTCTTGCTCCTTTTCAATAGGTATACCGATGACATCGGTCAAACTGACCATAAGGCAAAAATATCTTGAGGACGCTAAGAAGTCCTGGGCAGATGAATCTTCCTGTGTGATAACAAGGCAGTTCTGGGTATCCATGGATGCGCATCGCACCAGGCAGCTTTTAGGTTTAACTCAAAGCGCCCTTCGCTGCACTGTGGGCGTTCTAACGGGCTACTGCCTTATAGGGCAGCATGCACAACGTTTGGGCGTAGAGTTTAATGACTTCTGCCGGAATTGTGGCTCTGAGGATGAGGAGGAATCCGTCCTTCACCTCATGTGCCAGTGTCCGGTTTTGGCAAGGAGAAGATTGGCAGCACTTGGTGCACCCTTTCTCTCAAACCTGACGGAACTTTCCCTGGTAAATCTAAAGGGGATAGTCCGGTTTGTCAAAGGAAGCAAATGGTTTCCTGACTTTAGTGAGTAGAAGAGAGTCACTTAATATTATGGCACCACAACGGACCTCTCTTGTGCCTATGTGTGCTGGTCGTCAGACCTCTGAAGATAGGCAGCCACGTCAACCTAACCTAACCTAATTGATAACAACAAACAGTTTCGTTTCTTAAGAATATTATTTCAAGAGTATTTAATACATATTTTGGCACCTCAAAAACTGGACTATTCAGGCTCGAACTTTGTACAAATTTTGCACATTTCAGGTCTCAATGGAGTTGTCCATTTTTTGTCTAAGTGATCATTTCCGTTGATTCAATCTAAGTATTTCAGCTGAAGCACCAGGCTTCCGTATGAATTGTTTTTACAGGAACGAGTCATTGGCCGATTCTCCAACTCCTAATCTAAAGGGTAAGAATGTTTAACTTGCGAAGCCGTTAGTAGTTTCAGAAGAAATATCTGGCAGCTAGGGAATCGGTAATAAAAAGATGGAAGTAAGGAAATTTTGCTTGATAATAAAAGATCTACGTACAAAAAGCAAATCAAAGTTTAGAAAATCCGTACTTCCTATCAAATGCACTTCTGGTTTGCTACGAAGCCATTTACGTCAGTTTGGACCGAGTGAGTTCCGTCTCTTTATAAAATTCAAAATTCGGTCCATTTTATGCTTGAACAAAATCTACATAAATAGTACATAAAAATTTCTCGACAATAGTTGTTTACTACTTAGCCTAATAGCTAATCAACATTACATATATATATTAGACAATAATTGCAAAGTAAACAATATTAAACAATATTTTTGGCTCTTCTCGAAGACTTTTATGTTATTTTTGCACACTTCCGAGCAAATAGATAAATTCCGTATTAACATTGAGCAACATATTCTTCGTAGGTGTCAATGTCTGTACATCAGACAATGAACACATGTTCTAAACGACAAATGATTTATTGTTTGACAGGTAGAGGCAAAAACCATTTCTTTCAAGATCTACAGAGGCAAGTGAAAATGTGTGCACCCTTGGTGCGTTTCAATGCAAGTTATAACGTTGATGGGCGAGTGAGTACACCGAATTTGGAATGTACAAACAAATTGGTTCCTGGTGCTTATTCTATGTTCGTAAATTAATATACCAATTGACCAGAAAACCTATTTCGAGAGTTTCATCATGTTTGAGCCATGTGTTGCTCAAGTGGCCACAGCTCTGTTTACCTGAACTGTCTACATAAAGTGCTTTTAGCATTCAATTTTCACGAAACAAATGCTAAAAGAAAAGTTAAATATATCTTGGTCGTCCGTGCCAGTTCTTGTAAACAACCTGTAACACATGCCTCGGAGGAAGGATATTTATGTTTTCATGGTAAAGTATATATAAAGGTTTCTCACTCATTCAAGCACCGAAATCTTTCGTTTTCTACAGCCAAATGTGGACTTCTTGAATTTTCATTCTAAGCTATATGATTTATGGCAAACAATCAAAAATCATAGTACGTGAAAGGTATACAATCCCACGAAAGCGAGCTTCTCTTCCGATCTTGATAGTTATTTGAGGTTTCTGTCTTGCGCCGAATTTAGGTAACGAGAACATGATTCGCACAAATTTTCAACTCTCGTCGAGTACCGAGCTGTTTTTTTCAAGTGATTGTAGGCTTTAAATTGCATGCAATGCTCTTATGACGTTGGATGTTTGAGTCAGGAATAAACAATACAGTATTGTAATACATAGCTAAGTGCAAAAGAGTAATTAATGACTGGCTTCCTGTACTTGTCTCACGCAGTGTACCTAGTAGGCTGAAATTATCAGTTTGAATTAGGGTCGTTGTACGTTTGATGAAATATGAGGTACTATTAACTTTTTAATTGTTTCTGTTATTTTACACGTCTGACACTAGCCAAACATAACGGAGTGTTTTAAGATTGCTCCGAGAAGCTGTTTCGCTGTGATTTAATAATTGGAATAAATCACGCTTTACTAAAAGAAATTAAAAAGCTTCCAATACTTTCCAATTAACTTTCTACAGTTATTATTTATTAATATTCCATCAATCATTTTTTAATCTTATAAAGTCCAAAAAAGAAACTAATACGTCTTAATAAAATTCATTCTCTTGTTCTCGATTTGAGTTTTTGGTTCAAGACTAAGTTTAAGCTTCATTCAATAAATTATTGCTTTGCGAAAATTGTCACTAAATTCGATTAAAAAAACAGAATCTGTATGAAAGAAAAAACCTGTTGAATTATGGGACATAAACATCACACATATACACTTAAACATCCAATTCATACGCTTGCATGTGTTTCATATGTGTGCTTTTTACAACCAGCACCATACGCAGGTAGATTGTTCAAAACGCACATTCCTCACAATAATTCCAGGCCAACATTACAAAAGATTTTTTTTTGTTACTTAAAAAAGTACCTGAATGCTATTTCTATTCACGTTGTAACTAAGCCAATTATCCGTGGAAAATGATATGGCCAGGAGTGCAACTGCAATAATGGCGGATATGGTTGCTAAAGACAGCGTTACTGCGGAGCACGGCATTTTTCTTCACAAGTTTTCACTTCAGACCAGCTACAGATAATTTAATTTACAACGACGTCGAGTTAACGGAAACTAAACTACGCGAACGAGAACACAATTATCGAACACAATTAACTGTTAGTCCTTGGAGCTCATCCTTGATTTGGCGCCTCTTCTTTCGGATAATATTATTTACTGCAACGAAACTGCACCCGACGAAATTCGCCTTCCGTTTTTCTCTTGAATTTAATTATTGATATGATTGAACACGAAAACTTTCTAACCGAATTCCGACCTCACTTCATCTATAGTTTCTCTCGGACTAGTCAGCACAATCAACATTGAACATACTTCTCGCTTCCACTAGCAAATGTGAACATCGAAATTCCATTCATCTGCCCCACCTTGAGGCTTATTTCTTGCATGTATCTTGAAGATACTAGTCAGCAGTGCGAACTACTTTTTGAATTTGCTTACTCAAAACGAGCTGCTCGGTGCTGTGTCTCCGGTTTTGAGAGTTTTCTGGCTGGGAAATTCAGTTGAGTTGATGTGTGCTACTGGTTTTCGTACGGTTCTCTCTTCAAGCATACATTTCAGCTTGGATAATAAATTCATAATTGAGAATAAACAGGTTTCGAACAGGTGAATGAGATATCTGGATAGCTTATACGAGCATTTGAGTTTGCTGGCGTTCTCATATCAGTTTGTCAGTGCTTCGGTAATTAGTACGCCAACGAAATCAATTTGCAAACATATGTCATTTAATACGGTTTTAGCAAAACGGCTTATGTGTATTTAGAATGGCTAATTGAAAGCTCAAGCTCCTCCATCATGTCAGATTGCTTTGATAAACCGACAAGATGAAAATAGAAAAGAAAAGGCGCTTGATGTTCAATAAAATGAAAAATTGATCCATATTTGAAAAAACTCTAAATTAATGTATTGCAATGTTTGTCAAATAACGTTAGAACAACGATATTACAAAACATATTAACAATTTTGAAACTAAAAACAAACCATAGCGCATCAGAACCACTAGAAACACTAATGTTCGAAGAACAGTAGAAGATTTGTGCAGATTTTGAGTGTGTATTCTACCACTACTTACTTTCCTACTTAAAACTAATACACCCTAAATAATAATAGAATCTAAGCTTATTTTAATTTCGGTGACTTAATCGAAAGTTACTGTGGTAGAAAGGTGTTTGGGGTTGCCATCCGAAAAATGTCCAGAGCTTAGAAAATTCAAACAATTTTTACATATTTTCATTGCACATGTTTGCGATGAAAATACTTAATGCAAGCATTTATTGGAACGAAAATAACAAAAAGTCCTAGTGCTAGCAGCCCTTTGCTTGCACCAAAGCCAAAAATATGTCGCACCTGCCTTACGTTGAAGTCAACCTGCTCTGCAAAATTCGTATTGATCCGATGACTGTATTGGAAGTTATAGGGATGCAAAGAAATTTAGAGTAACCATTCGCAAAAGTTTTCAAATTTTCTAGATTTTAATGTTTGGTGTTTATTTTTACTATAATATCACTACGATTGGAAAATTCTATGCTGAAAACGCTTACTAAAGTTATGCCAAAAATATACAAAAAACAACCAAAGCTGGCAACCCCATCATTGTATTGAACTTAAATTTCTAAATTGGAATTTTTTTTGCGGGATGATTAAAATTGAACAACTTTTTATTAACATTAAAAATTTTAATCTACATTGAAAATTCTATTTTGACAAAATTTCTACTAAATATTGCTTACAATAAGTCTAATTTGCCATTTGAAATTCATTATGATTCAATGACTGTACTGGAAGGTATAGGGCAAAGAGCTTTATTTTCCTCAGGATTTTTCAAAATTTAAGACACCAAAATTACCATAGCTGGCAGTTCCAACCGAACTTTTCAACCAAGTTTCCACTAAACGTGGCTTAAAGTAAGGTTCAGCTACCGTGTGAATTTTGTCAAAATCAAATGATAAAATCAGAGTTTATAGGGCCAAAAGCAGTTATATTTCTAAGTGATTTTTCAAGATGGCACCACTGGCACAAAATTGCTCGCATTTCAAAATTGCTTCTATCAGACTTGGTCCTACTTAAGACCAATACATTTTGTAAATTTCAACTAATTCTGATTATCGGATCGTGAGTTTCCGTGAACAGAAGTTTTTGATGCTAAAAATATAGGTAAATTGGGAAACGGTTACCAGGCGTTCCCGTTGTAAAATTTCAAATTTTTTACTTTGGCTATAGAAACAAAGCAGAAGATTTATTTATGATAAGCTATTATTCCAAAAAACGATAATTTTTCAGGAGAGTCGTTGATTTGAAGGTTTTCACTTTCAGCGCCTGCCGTAGCTACAGGGTTGCCAACATGCTCATTAAAAGCTAAACAGTTTACAACTAAATAACATTAATATGTTCTGAAAGTTTCGTAATGTTTTGATATCTCTGTCAAAAGTTATCGTAATTTAAAAATTTTCAAATTTTCCCGTTCTTTTTTTAGGGACCTAGCGCACACATGGGGTTAAAAAATTCCAAAACATTACCTGATTCACATGTTAAACACGTTCAAAATTTATTATACTAACTTAATTTTTGCAAAAATTATTTGTGGACGAAATAATAGGTATATTAAAAATATCACTAAAATAGCTACCGGTGCCAAAGGATTAAAGATAATTGACATGACCTATTCTGCGTATACACCAATGTATCCTGAAAGTTTCAGCAGAATCGGACGGCGCGTTTCCGAAAAATAGTCACTGAATTTTTTTGCTGATATATATATATATATATATATATATATATATATATATATATATATATATATATATATATATATATATATATATATATATATATATATATATATATATATATATATATATATATATATATATATATATATATATATATATATATATGGAAATATGAATTTTTGGCCGAATCGATTTTAATACTAGGTGCGTTTTTTTGCTCCGATACAGAACAGAATAGAACTATGCCGCAAAAACAACGATGTAGTATAAAACAGCAGTGCATTCGCTAAGACTGACATAGGTTGCTGTATTCGCTGTGGTTGCACAAAACAGCTGAAAATAAAAGGAAAAAAATAACGAGTATAAACTATCACAATCGATAGAAGATAGAAAAATAGCCAACAGAAAATTACCGCTTTTAACTTTCTACACATTATGAGGGCTTTTTCAAATTTCCTAACTACCAAAACATTCAACATAACTATGAAAATTCACTGGGACAGGAGTGTTGTTGTGTTCAATGCGTATACTCTATTCTCTGCTGGATAGAGAAGAGCAAAAGCACACACCTACGAATGTTCTTCGAACATTAGTAAATACTCAGTGCTTGCAACACTTTACCAGCACTACAACTAAAAGTTTTCGTCAAAATCAAGCTACCCGACAAATTTCGTTTTAACCTGATGACTTCATCCAGCCCCGGATCTAGGAGGGGACAAGCCGGAGCCCGTGCTCCGGGCGGCAGATTCAGAGGGTGGCAAATTCAAGCTTGGCTGACGAATACACTCCTCAGCGTTATCGCAACTTTGCTATGAGAGACGCGCAGTATAATAAAATAATAAATAAATAAAAATTAAAATTGCTTATTTCAGCCAACTAAAGAATCTGTAGCGTGTTAGTAAGGCTTATAGTAGGTTAATATGAATAAAAACACAAAGCATTTCAAATATAAACATAAAAGACACAGATAAGTCCACTTCGCTGCGCCGAGGGCGCAAAACGAGCTGGTTTTCGTACAAGGCACCTCCATAGTGATGAAGTGAACCTATTAGCTTTAGTATTTAGGATGCTGTTGAGACTGTCCCGTGTTATATGGATTAGGGATTTAGTTTTTTTTTGCGAATGACGGTTGCAAAGCCATCATTCTGGTACTCCACAAACATCCCTGACGCACTGCAGAAGCGGGCCCATCCCATCATAATCCTGAAGATATTATTAATTATTAAAAATATAACGATCTTTTGGTATATCTGACGCACAGGTTCTTCGTGTACAAGCTTTGGAAATATGCCTGGAAAAGCGTCATCTTAACTTGCTTAGTACAACAGGAAAATCTGCGAGTCAACATATTACCTCTGACTGTCAAAGCCCTGCGCTACTTTCAATATGAGCATCGTCTCTAAGGTCGTCGGTAATGATATGGCCCATAGTACTTTAAGCACATAAATTATTCTCCTGGGCGCACGTAGGCATAGATAGGACAACAATCGCGCTCGTCCGGTGGTTCAGGAGCAATGTGCAAGTGCAATGCACTCACATTTGGGGGCGGTTAGCGTCCTTGCACATGGGATGCAGCTATTTTTAGACAGATCGTGCGTATTGTTCTGGATGCTGTATTGTATCTATCAAAAAACTGTCTTTCTTTTCGTGGGTCCGACGAAACTCCTAGCGACTTCATCACACAAAGTCCTCAGCCTGGTCAAGGGAACTTCTTGAATTTAATTTTCCTGCTCTCCAAACATAATTCAACTCTTAAGTTTCAATTAGAACAATTTAAAAAACCCTAGCGCATCAGAACCACTAGAAACACTAATGTTCGAAGAACAGCAGAGGATTTGTACTGATTTTGAGTGTGAATTCTACCACTACTTACTTGTCCTACTTAAAACTTATACACCCTAAGTAAGAATAGAATCTAAGCTTATTTTAATTTCGGTGACAGCGATAGAAAGGTGTTTGGGGTTGTGACCCGAAAAATGTCCAGATCTCAGAAAATTTAAACATTGTTTACTTATTTTCATTGCAAATGTTTGCGATGAAAATACTTAATGCAAGCATTTATTGGAACGAAAATAACAAAAAGGCCTAGTGCTGGCAGCCCTTTGTTAGCACCGTAGCACCGTAAGGCGTCTGCTTTACGTTAAAGACATGCAAAGAAATTTAAGGTTACCATCCGCAAAAGTTTTCAAATTTTCTAGATCTTAATATTTGGTGTTTATTTTGACAATAAATTCATTACAATTTGAAAATTCTATGATAAAATCGCTTACTAGAGGTATGCCAAAAAATACAAAAACAACCATAGCTGGCAACCCTATCATTGTTTTGAAATTAAACTTTTACTGAATATTGCCTACAATAAGTGTTACTTGCCATTTGATTTTCGTTATGATTCAATGAGAAGAGCTTTATTTTCCTCAGGAATTTTCCAAATTTAAGACACCAAAATTACCTTAACTGACAGCTCCAACTGAACTTTTCAACCAAATTTCCACCAAACGTGGTTTAAAGTAAGGTTCAGCTACTGTGTGAATTTCGTCAAAATCGAATGACTGAATCAGAATTTACAGGGCCAAAAGCAGCTATTTTTCTTAGTGATTTTTCAAAATGGCACCACTGGAAACAAATTGCCCTCAAGTCAAAATTGCTTCTATCAGACTTGGTCCTACTTAAGACCAACACATTCTATAAATTTCAATCAATTCTGATTATTGGATCGTGAGTTTCCGTGAACAGAAGTTTTTGATGCTAAAAATATAGGTAAATTGGGAAAGGGTTAATAGGCGTGCCCGTTGTAAAGTTTGAAATTTTTTTACTTTGGTTGTATAGACAAAGCATAAGATTTATATATGAGTGGCTTTTTTTCCAAGAAACGACATTTTTCCGGAGAATCGATGATTTGAAGATTTTCACTTCAACGCCTGCCCTAGCTACAGGATTGCCAACATGCTCATTAAAAGCATCACAAATTTACAATTAGATATGTTAATACCAATATGTACTGAAAGTTTCATAATGACTGAATAGCTCTGTCAACAATTATCGCAATTTAAACATTTCCAAATTTTCCCGTTTTCTTTTTAGGCAAAAATTCCAAAATACTATCCGATTCACATTTATGGTAAAACACGTTCGACATTCATTATGCTGCCTTAATTTTGCAAAAATTATTTGTGGACGAAATAATAGATATATTAAAAATATCACTAAAATCACCGCCAGCGCCAAATCGTTAAAGATAATTGACATTTAGTGAGACCTGGACCTATTCTGCATATACTCCAATGTATCCTGAAAGTTTCAGTTCAATCGGATGGCGCGTTCCCGAAAAGTAATCACTGAATTTCTTTGATGGTATAATAAAATTCATATTTCCATATATATAGGTATATATATATATATATATATATATATATATATATATATATATATATATATATATATATATATATATATATATATATATATACAGTTGAACTTCGATAACTCAAACTACCATCTGCCACTAAACTAATCCGAGTTATCGAGGTTTCGAGCTATCGAATTACACATTCAAAAGTGTAAGTGTAAGTCAATTGTTAGAAATAAAACGCAATTAATATGTTAGTTTTTAAGTTAGTTAGTTTTAATTTAAACTTCCTTAAAATATTCCGTTATGTGTGATTGCTGTTCCATATTTTTGTTCAAATTGTAAAAAAATGTTTCAATATCAGTTAGGGCGTTATAAACTGCTGTTGTCGTATGTTTATTTGTTTGTAAATACAAATACAAAACTTTTAAACAGTCTTCAACTGATTTCTTCGTCTGTTTTTGAAAAATCTCGCATTCTATGTCCACCTCATCGCTCGCAGGCTCGTTGGTAAACGTCTCCACAGATTCCGTTCGAATATCCTCGATGACGTCGTTGTCACTTGGAAATTCTGTCGTTGATAGATCTTCATCAATTTGTATAAAGTCGCGGAAAAAGTTTTCATTTTCCGATTGATTTGTAATATGCATCCAAGTCTGGAATTCAGATTCCAAGATTCGAATATCAGCTTCCGTAGCATTTCGGTTTTCTCTCAAGAAATGTAATGGCATATCGTCATCAGCCTCCCATGCAGAGTGTAGGCCAAATCCCGCTTTGCGAAAACAATTAGAAATGGTCTTAGATTTAACATAAATCGTCCACGCTCCTCATCTATACAGTCCTTCAATGTAATAACACGTTTCGTATGCGATTCCATGTCTTTTGTGATTTTCTTCAAGATTCTTCGACGATAATTGCATTTTAAGTTCTGTATTACTCCTTGACCGAGCGGTTGTAGTTTTGATGTCATGTTTGGTGGAAAAAACGCAAGTTCAATTGACCGTAAGGCTCCTTTCACATTATCCGGTGCCGACCGTACGGCAAAAAACCGTACGGCGATATTTTTCTAGTGGTGTGAAGAAGAGTATAGCCTCTTTCACATTTCACGGTTACGGCAAAATGCCGTGGCCGTACCGTGTAGCAGCCGTACACTGCCACTGCAATCCACGGTGCCCGAACGGCGACCGGACACTCAGTGGTGCACGCGACCAAGTGCATGCTTTCACATTAGACGGTTTCAAACCGTACGGTCAATCAATCTCGAGCCAATTTAGTTGCAGTTTAGCAAAGTGTAAAATGTAAAGTGACAAAAGAATAATGACAGATATAGATGCAGAAGTTTTGATTACACTTGTGGAGGCCAGACCTGAGCTGTGGGATAAATTTCTGGACACTTACAAAGACAGAAATGCAACGAAAGATGCTTGGCATGAAGTCTGCATAGAAATGCACCCAGATTTTGGTGCTCTTAATGCCATAGATAAAAATGCGTTTGGTAACAGCACACCATTTAATCACAAACTGAGCTTGTGGCGAAAAAAAACCGCGCCTAAACCGTATAGTGTGAACATGTTGCTCATCCGAATTTTCGCCGTACGGTTTTTTGCCGTACGGTCGGAACCGTATAATGTGAAAGAAGCCTAAGGCTCCTTTCACATTATCCGGTTCCGACCGTACGGCAAAAAACCGTACGGCGATATTTTTCTAGTGGTGTGAAGAAGAGTATAGCCTCTTTCACATTTCACGGTTACGGCAAAATGCCGTGGCCGTACCGTGTAGCAGCCGTAGGCTCCTTTCACATTATCCGGTTCCGACCGTACGGCAAAAAACCGTACGGCGATATTTTTCTAGTGGTGTGAAGAAGAGTATAGCCTCTTTCACATTTTACGGTTACGGCAAAATGCCGTGGCCGTACCGTGTAGCAGCCGTACACTGCCACTGCAATCCACGGTGCCCGAACGGCGACCGGACACTCAATGGTGCACGCGACCAAGTGCATGCTTTCACATTAGACGGTTTCAAACCGTACGGTCAATCAATCTCGAGCCAATTTAGTTGCCGTTTAGCAAAGTGTAAAATGTAAAGTGGCAAAAGAATAATGACATATATAGATGCAGAAGTTTTGATTACACTTGTGGAGGCCATACCTGAGCTGTGGGATAAATTTCTGGTCACCTACAAAGACAGAAATGTAACGAAAGATGCCTGGCATGAAGTCTGCATAGAAATGCACCCAGATTTTGGTGCTCTTAATGCTATAGATAAAAATGCGTTTGGTAACAGCACACCATTTAATCACAAACTGAGCTTGTGGCGAAAAAAAACGGCGCATAAACCGTATAGTGTGAACATGTTGCTCATTCGAATTTTCGCCGTACGGTTTTTCACCGTACGGTCGGAACCGTATAATGTGAAAGAAGCCGTACACTGCCACTGCAATCCACGGTGCCCGAACGGCGACCGGACACTCAGTGGTGCACGCGACCAAGTGCATGCTTTCACATTAGACGGTTTCAAACCGTACGGTCAATCAATCTCGAGCCAATTTACTTGCAGTTTAGCAAAGTGTAAAATGTAAAGTGATAAAAGAATAATGACAGATATAGATGCAGAAGTTTTGATTACACTTGTGGAGGCCAGACCTGAGCTGTGGGATAAATTTCTGGACACCTACAAAGACAGAAATGCAACGAAAGATGCCTGGCATGAAGTCTGCATAGAAATGCACCCCGATTTTGGTGCTCTTAATGCCATAGATAAAAATGCGTTTGGTAACAGCACACAATTTAATCACAAACTGAGCTTGTGGCGAAAAAAAACCGCGCATAAACCGTATAGTGTGAACATGTTGCTCATTCGAATTTTCACCGTACGTTTTTTCGCCGTACGGTCGGAACCGTATAATGTGAAAGAAGCCTAACTTGCATTGAATACTTTGAGGATGAGCTTCAAACCACTTAAAAACGGCTTTATCCAAACTTTCATACATGGGTTTCCTCAATCTTTTCTCATTATATGAGCCACCTTCTACAGCATTTCTCATGTTTTCCTTATTTTTCAAAATAGAAGAAACAGTACTAGTCGATACTTCATATTTAGTTGCCAAGTCTATATTTTTTTTATTTGCATCACTTTCCGACTCGTTTATTAGCTTAAATTAATTTTCTAAAGACAAACACTTCAACTTTCGCTTCGATGTCATATCTTAAAATACAAAATTATGACCAAAACAAAAAATCGTTTATGTATAATCGCTCAAAACTAGATTCCCCGAAAAATAAGACTTGTCGAAGGTTGATGCCTTATTTTTTATTTGAGTTATCAAGAAATTCGAGTTATCGAAGTTTGACTTATCAAGGAAAAAATGTATGCAGTTATTGACTTTGGCGCTGTTGCCACTAAAATTTGTTCGAGTTATCGAAAATTTGAGTTATCGAAGTTCGACTGTATATGGAAATATGAATTTTTGGCCGAATCGATTTTAATACTAATGTTCTTCGAACATTAGTAATAAAAACAAAATTTGAAAAGCATTGAAATGGATTTTTTCCGCAGAGAAAGTGTTAAATGTCTGTCCGGTGACAAGAGCTCGTAAAATACGATACCTATTCAGGTCCACCAAATGCTCAGCAAAACCTTGTTATGTGTTAGTTTCGGCTTTAGTACGGTTTGAGACAATTTTTCTCGTTTTGTCTGTGTAAGTTTATGTACTTCATTTTAATTATGTAATTCTTTTTTTACTAATGTTCGAAGAAGAACATTTTACTAATGTTCGAAGAAGAACATTAGTATTAAAACCACTTTGGCCAAAAATTCATATTTCTATATATATATATATATATATATATATATATATATATATATATATATATATATATATATATATATATATATATATATATATATATATATATATATATATATATATATTAGGGCGGGCCAAATTTTGTGTCGATTAGACCTGCCCCCTAAGATGATTATATGGACAATTCTAAGCAACTTTGCCGAAGGAACCATAGGTCTATCTCGATTTTCGAGTCTCCCACTTTTCAAAAAAAGATTTTTTCCCTATAACATCATTTTGATTCAAAATTCGTTTTTTTATTCATCGTTATATTATCTTTTTTATGTGTATATGGGGGGTTTTTGGGGTCGAGAAATTCATTTCTGATCTTTATTTTTACCTATAACTACCGCCAGAGGGTAGTTATAGGTAATGCATGAAGCATATTTTAACTATTTTTCGTCTATTTTCCGAGAAAAATTACAAGTTTTTCGGTAAAATTGATCTTTATTTTATTTTTTTCAACAAAAATTCAACTTAAAAAATAAGAACATGTGTAAAAAATAAAAAAAAAATGAATTTAGTGGAAGAAAAGCGAAATAACTTATTTTTGAAAGTCTTTTTTGCTTTCAAGTCGGGGGTATTTTGCACGGCTTTCTGATGTAACTGCCATAACACTGTGTCGACTCTTTTCTAAAACACGTTTAGAAACGCTAGCCAGCAATTGAACATGTCTTTCCGTTGCTTGTATGTGTACCGGAATTCTTGGATCAGGCAATGGTGGATCATCGCATTCTAAATATTGTTCCAAATGATCATACGGAATGCTATACGTAAACGGTGGTTCGAATAAGACATCAAATCTATTTAAATCAATCATATTCGTATAATCTGTACAATTGAAGTTTATCAAAGGTTTTTGATAAACTCTAAGATGTGCCGGGTCGTACAGATTTCTTCGGTAGTGTAAAATTTTCTTGATTGCGATTTTTCGTGTCTCTTTTTTATCATCAAATAACATCGCTAACAAAATATTTTCGGAATGTGCGTAATATGAATTGTTTTTAATGACATTATTCACAACTCCGCGTAGATTTGTATCCAAATATTGTGTCCAACGAATGAATTTGTAAAATAATACACTACCGAAGACCACCGAATTATAGTACTTGATGTTGAAGTACATCGGCACATACACTTTCATTATGTATGTTGCCAAAATTTTCAAATTCCTTGATAGATTTTCAGTTGACACATACAACCGCAACAATCTATTCGCCTTGGTGAGCCAACGTGAATGTGCTATTGGTCCTGGTTTATTGTGAGATAAATCCGCAGGAACAACACCATTCGAAATTGCATTGGCCATTTTGTATAAGTACTTTGAATCGGTGGATAATTCAAATGGATCTAAATCAGGTGGCATGTTCTCTAGCACGATTATCTCGAATTCATCTACAAGCTGAAAAAAAAGAAATGAGATGAATTAAATTTTACCATTTAATAATGGAAAAAATCGATGAGAAAAATGACAAATGATACATACCGGGAGATTTTCACAAGTTTCAATTTGTTTGCCCAACGTTCCAGTTGTTGTTCGTGGTCCAGTGGTCGATGATCTTTCCAAAGTGTCAAACAAATGACGAAATGGCAGCTCGTTAAAGTGCAGCATGCACACAAACCAATGCAGCGGTCTATTCAAATGCAATTCAAATCGACGCAAAATCCCATTTCTTACGCCAGTATTTGTTGGCTCACCATCACAGCATATGCCGATTAATGCATCGAGAGCAATTTCTTTTTCGACGAAGAATGCATTAAATGTCATCAATTTGTGTTCAGCATCTTCATTTTCGACTTTTGTGTAGCCTATCAATTGAGAATTTGGTTCCTTCAAAACAACTAGATGTGGTTCTTTCACCATCCTTGCATGCAACTTCTCATCGATTTTTTCCATTGTTAAAGCATCATTTTTTCGGCCGTCGAATGAAAATGCTATCAAATTGGATGCATCATACTGCTTACGAAGCAGTTCTTCTCTGCATTTGGCCTTTTCTCGACGCACTTTATTTTTATCCATGATGATAGGATTGCCATGTGCATCTTTTACGTCAATGTCTTGCATAAGAGATGTTGCGAGTGCTGCTGCTATTCTATCAGACACACCAAATCGATCACACATCGCAGCGAAGTTCGAAGCATCGTATCTGGGAGTATACGGTCCTCGTATCATTGGCGGAATATCTTGTGGATTTGAACTTGGCTGATCTATATCAGTACTTGGTTCATATGCTGAATGGCTCTGTTCAACGCTTGTTGGTATTATTGTTGACGTTGGTGCTGGCTCTTCAACTTCTAGCACGAATTCCGGTATCGTCAATCTTCTGTCATTATTTTGATCTCGCATGAACTCTTTCAAATGATCTGGAATCAATCCACATGAGCATAATTCTGCTTTCAAGTCACATTGACATTTGCCGATGTAAAATAATTCTTTTGTAGATTGCTCGAACGTTCTGAATGAGGCGATATTTGAATGTTTAGTTTCGATTTGATACTTGTCAATCAATGTACCCAATTTTCTAACAACACTTTGTTTGGTTAGAATTTCAACATTAAGTTGACTCCAAATTTCAATCAATTTGTCTGTTACGTGCGGTACGAATGTTTTATACGAAAACATTTTGTTTTGGAGTTTAGCACGTTCGGCCAAGAAAAAAAACATCTTAAAATATCCTGTTTCGTTGGCAGATCGAGTCCACTCAAATCACAAGATGCACCAAAAACAGCAACATCGTGCGAAGGCAAATGCTTCAAATGACTTTCGGTACTTGTTGATGTTGTTGCGGTTTGAGATGTAGACGGCAATGCATTTGGATCCATTGTATAATTTTACTAAAAAAATTTTAAAAAACTCAAATTAGTATATTTCAAAACATTTGGTTCGAATATATTTTTTCCACCTACAAATTGGTAAATACACAGTGGTAAAAATGGTGTGAATTTTATTTATATTCAAATATCAAATTTTGATTTTCACAAAGCTTTAGCGTGTGTATTTTACGACGTCTGATTTCTTAACAATCTAATCGCATGAAGTTGTCACAAGATGTCAAACTACATCTTCGGTATTCATCGGGTTTGACTCACATACTCCTACGGCATAACTCATATGTGCCTAACTCATATATGTATATCAACAGCATTTACTCATATGTCAACCGACATTTCGCCTCTAAGGACCAGTTAATACATTATTCCAACGCACATTATTCCTACATGCTATACATATAAATACATTACAATGTATTACATATTTCAGAAAAAAGTAACCAAGCAAGAGAACAACATCGATGCCTATGTGTATTAAATTACAAAATTTTAACACATACCTTTTAATTCTTTTTGAATTTCACAATTATTCACTGGCAGGAAATTTATAATTCACTTTCACTGAAATGATGCTCAAACACTAATGAACTGAACACTCATAAATGTCATTGTGTTGTGCTCTTTCACAAAATATGTCGGTAATGATGTTTTACCGATGTTTTTTTTTAAATAAATGCGTTGTTGACTTGAAAGCAACAACACTTTGTCGCTTTTTTTCTCACTAAATTCATTTTTTTTATTTTTTACACATGTTCTTATTTTTTAATTTGAATTTTCATTGAAAAAAATTAAATAAAGATCAATTTTACCGAAAAACTTGTAATTTTTCTCGGAAAATAGACGAAAAATAGTTAAAATATGCATGAAACGCCCTCTGGCGGTAGTCATAGGTAAAAATAAAGATCAGAAATGAATTTCTCGACCCCAAAAACCCCCCATATACACATAAAAAAGATAATATAACGATGAATAAAAAAACGAATTTTGAATCAAAATGATGTTATAGGGAAAAAATCTTTTTTTGAAAAGTGGGAGACTCGAAAATCGAGATAGACCTATGGTTCCTTCGGCAAAGTTGCTTAGAATTGTCCATAGAATCATCCTAGGGGGCAGGTCTAATCGAATTTTTCGGCTCCATACAAATTGGCCCGCCCTAATATATATATATATATATATATATATATATATATATATATATATATCATCAAAAAATTTCAGTGAAAAAATCTCAGGAATGCGCCATTTGATTGAACTGAAATTTTTAGGACACATTGGTGTATATGCAGAATAGTGCCAGGTCTCAGAAAAAGTTAAAAATCTTTAACCCTTCGGCGCCGGCGGCCATTTTAGTGATATTTTTAATATACCTATTATTCCGTACACAAATAAGTTTTGCAAAAATAAAGTTAACAAAATAAATTTCGAACGTGTTTTACATGTGAATCGGATAATGTTTTGGAATTTTTTAACCCCATGTGTGCGCTGCGTGCCTAAAAAGAGAACGGGAAAAATTGAAAATTTTTAAATTGCGATAACTTTTGGCAGAGCTATTCAATCATTACGAAATTTAGAGGACGTATTGGTATTATGTAGTTGTACATTCGTGAAGCTTTTGATGAGCGTGCTGGCAACCTGGAAGCTAGGGCAAGCACTGAAAGTGAAAACCTCCAAATTATCGTTTCTCTTGAAAAAATGCCGTTTCTTCACAAAAAAGCCATTCATATGTAAATTTCGTGCTTTTTTTACATAGACCAAAAAAAAAATTTGATATGGTATTACGGGCACGCCTGGTAACCCTTGCCCAATTTACCTATATTTTTAGCATCAAAAACTTCTGTGCACGGAAACTCACGATCCGATGAGCAGAATTAATTGAAATTTGCAGACTGTATTGGTCTTAAATAGGACCAGGTCTGATAGGAGTAATTTTGAAATGCGGGCGATTCTGTGCCAGTGGTGCCATCTTGAAAAATCACTAAAAAAGATAACTGCTTTTAGCCCTATAAATTCTGATTGAATCGTTCGATTTTGACGAAATTGATACAGTAGCTGGACCTTATTTTAAACCACGTTTGATAGAAATTTGGTTGAAAAATTCGGTTGGAGCTGCCAGCTATGATAATTTTGGTGTCTTAAATTTGAAAAAATAAAAATTTGGAAGTGAAAACATTCAAATTATCGAATATCCTAAAAATGTCCGTTTCTTACAATAAAACCAATCTGTATACAAATCTTATGCTTTATCTACACGTTCAAAGTAAAACTTTGGAAATTTCATGTCGGACAAGAACGGTAGCCCTATCCCAGTTAACCTATATTTTTAGCATCAAAAACTTCTGTTCACGGGAATTCACGAACCAATAATCAGATACCATTGAAATTTACAGAATGCATTGGACTTAAGTAGAACCAGGTCTGGTAGAAGCGATTTTGAATTGTGGGCAACTCTGTGCCAGTGGTGCCATCTTGAAAAATTACAAAGAAAAAAAAACTGCTTTTTGCCCTATGAAATGTGAATTAGTAACCAGATTTTCATGAAATTGACACAGTAGCTGCATCTTACTCTAAACTCTGTTTGATAGAAATTTGGTTGAAAAATTCGATTGGTGCTGCCAGCTATGGTAATTTTTGTGTCTTGGTTTTGAAAATTCTCTCAGGAAAATAAAACTTTTTGCCCTATAACTTCCAGTGCAGTCATGAAATCAATACGAATTTCATACAATGAATGAAACCTACCATAAGCATTATTCAGGCCAAATTTGGTTGAAAAGCCATTATAGGGTTGCCAGCTATTGTTAGTTTTGTGTTTGTTTGCAATATCTTTATTTAGCGGTTTTATCGTAGAATTTTCAAATGGTAATGATATTGTAGTGACAATAAACAGCAAATATTAAGCTTTCGATTATTTTAAAAAACTCGCTGCAGGTAACCCTCAATTTCTTTATAATCCTATAACTTCGAATGTAATATAACAACGTGAAGCAGATGCGATATATTCTTGGCTTTGATACTGGCGAAAGGTTGCCAGCACGAGTCGGTTGTGCTACTTTTGTATCAATAAATGCTTACAGTTAGTATTCATACCAGAAACATTTACAATGAAAATAAATAACCGATGTTTCAATTCCCTAAGTTCTGCAAATTTTTCGGATCGCAGCCCCAAACACCAACTTCAGTTACAGTGCTGCAGGCACTGAGCATATTCTTCATTGATGTTATATGAGATGCTACTTTCAAAGTTTGGTGAAATAAGCAACTGATAACGAATATAATTAACAAGTGTTTTTCTTTCATTAGCTTTGAAACCCATGCCAGTGGTAATATCTGAAACCTTCTACCATATGAGTTATAATGCATTCTTGAGACAAAAGTAAAACGTGGCATTTGAAACAATTTGGCTGTAATAACCAGCGCATGTGGTGGAATATGCACTTAAAACCTGCACGATTCTTCTACTGTTCTTCGCACGGAGAGAAAAGTGTAATGAAATTATACAAAATTTGCAATTAATTTTATTGCAATAGTAGTAATTTTTTGCCCCATTACCTTTGTAATCAATTGCACTACACATTTTACTACTTTGTTGTGAATTATGTATACATGAATGTCTCTACTACAGCGCAATGAACATGTGTGAGTTGTAGTATGTAGTGGAATTGACTATTATTTGAAGGAAAATAGTAAATTTTCATCAAATTTGTAATAACATTCATGTTTTCACATCGAATTTTCGGAATAGTAAATTCTATTATCCACTGTAGTAAAAATCATTACCGAAATTTCTCTCCGTGCGAACATTAGTGTTTCTAGCGGTTCAGGTGCGCTAGAGCTTTTTTCTTATATAATGAATTTTTTTGGAAAATAAGTTGATTTCATTTCGTTGAAGTAAATAATCACAGACTGAAACTCGATAAAATATTTGTTGTATGCTAATTCATGAGGTACTCAAACATTAAGTTTTCTTATAACTAGTCCTATCCAAACTGCTTAAACTGCTTTTTAAATAATGTATCTCGTGAGTACTTATGTGCCAATTTTCCTCAACTTTTGCAATAATTTTATCGACTCTTACCGTCGTGGGTCGTCGACCTGGGCGTGATTTCTAAAACATCCATTTCCCCGGAAACGAAACGGATGAACTAAAATATTGTTATATGTATTGCTACGGCCTACCCACCATGAACTGCACAAATTTTTCCGGCTGCTTGAAATGAACTTTTTGAAATATTTCAAGTATAGCGTTTTTGTTTTGTTTATTTCATTCATTTTTAAATGTGAACAAAGAAATGACAAAATGGTTCGAGATTAAAAACTGTTATTCAGTTACGCTTTTAAGTTACATATCATATCGTCGGGTGTACGCCAAAACCATGAATGTGCTAAAATGCTATTTCGAGTAAAATCAATTTGAAAATTTGACGTAATATTATAAATCAGTTTTAAAATATAAGAAACATTTTTTTTTGAATTAAGGAAGATAATATTCTAATACTATTCCGTTACACTAAAACAATGAATCTGCACATTCATGATTTTGGTGTAACGCATTTGGCAAATAGTTTTTAGGTAATTCATAAAATTGAAATTTTGACTTTGTGTAGGCATAAAATGGAATTTTACATTTCCGGTTTTGGCAAATTGTTTGTATAAGAATTCCGCGTACAGTGACATGAAAAACTGAAAATCACCAAAAAAGCACATTCATGGTTTTGGCGTACACCCGACGATATTATACTCGAAACAACCGGGGCTATCATTTTGAAATTGATGCGATATCAGATAGAAAAATTCAAGCAGACCTTTTCCCCGACGTAATATGTACATATGTGAAAATATAACTTCTTGGGCAAATGGTATTATTACTAAATTTCTTCGAAAATGTTTATTTGGCTCGCAACTCATAGATTAAGCAGCACTGGCTTATACTAGTCTTGATTCATGTTAACAATGAGAAAGCTTACAAATTCCTCTAATTTGAGCATTGTGGAAGAGAAACACAATTCAGTTTAGCTGAGAGTACATAATTGACATGTTTAGCTTTTCACTAAGTGTTCCGCATCAAAACGTGTGGTTATTTATGGTTCGAGATTTGGATTAGTTCGATGGCCAGTAGTAAGATGAGTTATTATCAATTATTGCACATATTACTAGCCAAATCCCTTACTAATTTCGTTGTCGGAAATAAAGTTCACGTTGGAAGTGAAATTCGAAAAGAAAAAAACAAATCGCATTGGTTGAGATACATTATACATTTCATCGCGAATAAGAAAACGTTACGTTCATTCGAATTTAATGTTGGTTTCGTCGAATAACAGCTCAGATCTTTATTGAGCGTGGTAATCGTGATATGAAAGAATGGAAGAAAATTATTCTACAAGACTCGTTACTCGGGTAATTTACTGACTTCGTAAAACTGCCCAGATTGAATTGAACTAGAAATCCAAATTTTCGTCTGCGTTCAAAAAAAAAAAAAACGTAGAAAAGTACTTTGAAATTAATTTTGCATACTGGGTTTTCGCTCGATGTAGCAAATAATTTGGTGTGTTTGTTTACTTGGCATAATTTGTGAATTTGGACAATGCATGGTTTACCAATAAAGTGTAAGAAATTCTTCTCTTAGATTCGGAATTATAAGCAATATATAAATTAGGGACTATCAGCAATAATTAGAATAAACAAATAGAATATACATTTCGCAATAAACTGATTTCAATCATATAAAATCAAAACTCAATGAATATATTATGTTGAAATTTATGTACTTAACTATAGTACTTCGCCCTTCTCCACTCCACTAGTAAATAATAAATATGCAATATTCAATGTCGAAAAGCGTAATGACTCGTCAACCAAAGTTTTGAACTACTGTTTCTCACTCCTTGGTGGAAGGTTCACCAAATGAGAAATAAATGACAGTACTTTCATCGTCTTCACCCCTACACTTCACCCCTATTGCAAACAATCTTCAAATAATTTTAGCGATTATTAAAACCACTTAGCTAAGGAACAGCCGATTACATTACTTGGCGAACCTGTCATGTATACTAGATGGCGATCCTTTCAAGTCCGTTAATAGCGTTCCAGCAAAATCCACTAAAATAGCTAGAAGGCTGATTGGTAGCAAGTGTTGTCCTTGGTTCGAATCCAACAATGAACGCTCAAGCTATGATGAAACCGAGTTTCAAGTTGGCCTTACTATAAGTCAAAACCGGGGATGAAACAAATCGTGGAGCTGATCATTCCACTAACTTTGAATGAAGCTAATATAAACTCCTGGGCATCACCTTTTCGTGGCTTAAGGTTATTGTAAGATGCCTATCTAAGAGTGTGTGGCAAACAGCATGACGATGATTCCAGAGAATATATATCTGCAGGTGGCAATCAGACTGTCTGAAAATCCACCCACGCTGTACTTGCTCAATAAGGCAGCGTCTCCGGTTCGGAGGCCTCCACATCATGTAAGACTGCAATGTTAGACATTGGTTGAAATGGTTAATAAGCTCTCAAACTTGATGATTGCATCTCTTGTGGTAATAGGTTCTAAAAAGGTGGCTACAACATCCTATGGAGGTCCTACTATGGCTGTATGTGACGAAAAGCTTCCTTTTCCCGAATTCTTAAAAAAGATGAGATAGGAAGTACTGAAGGAGATAAATTTGGCTAGTGCTAACAAGATGCTCGTGGAGAGTGCTGTATTTGTAGAGGCTCTTAGTTGGAGGCGATGCAACAAGCTGCATAAAGAGGGAAAGTTGCCAAAATAGATGAATAGGGAAATTAGTTAGCCAATTGGTTATTAGCCAATAGCACCTCAGTTATTCTGGCGAATCGAGAGATATGATAGCTGGTGATGCTGATTTTGTCAGTGTAGCACGGAAATGAAGTAAAGCCACTCATACTGGGCATCGTCAACTCGACATGGGTAACGCAGCAAATTTTGAAGTGCTGATACACTGATACCGGCGCCAGCAGTGGTAGCAGCGCACTGTGCTGATACCATTGCGCTATGATACCATGATCTTACATACGGCGCTGGTAGCATTGCGCTGATACCATGACGCTATGATTCACTCAAAAAAACATGATTGAAAAAGCTTGTATGAAACGAGAGCCACCCACATTTGAACTTACTAATTTTCCGATATAAAATACCCTAAAATACCCAGGCTATAGTATGTACCCATTCAGGTATCTTTTCAAACGTGCGTACACGTAGGTATATTGCTTTGCATCAAACAGACTTGAGATAAGTATACTCAACTCAAATCTTTGCGCCGCGCCGTAGCATAGCGCCAAGCCAAATGGTGTTGGCATTGCAAAGCGGCAGCGCCAACACCATTGATACCGGAGTGCGTTACTGCGCTACTGATGCCGACAAGCGATACCAGCGCAGTGGTATCATGGCTAAAGCTTCAACGCAATTGCGCGGCGCAGCTTGTACCCATTCAGGTATCTTTCCAAACGTGCGTACGCCTGACTTTTTGATAAGTGTAAATTAGACAAGTATTAACATCATTGCTTTAATATACCATAAAGGTATTATTTAGCTGTAGTATTGAAGCATAATGAAATTCTATTG
Organism: Nemotelus nigrinus; assembly: GCA_947369275.1. NCBI lineage: Eukaryota > Metazoa > Arthropoda > Insecta > Diptera > Stratiomyidae > Nemotelus > Nemotelus nigrinus. Next base: position 158,674,580 of record OX376372.1, on the reverse strand, counting down.
CTCAAACAGACTTGAGGTAAGTATTCTCAACTCATATCTTTGCGCCGCGCCGTAGCATAGCGCCAAGCCAAATGGTGTTGGCATTGCAAAGCGGCAGCGTCAACACCATTGATACCGAAGTGCGTTACTGAGCTACTAATAGCGAAGTGCGTTACTGCGCTACTGATACCGACAATCAATATCAGCGCAGTGGTATCATGGCTAGTGCTTCAACGCAATTGCGCGGCGCAGCGCTGCGTTACCCATGTCTATCGTCAACCAGGTTAGGCTTTTAGTCGTAGGCAGAAGACGGATCTGCATAAAAAATCGACACTGCTCGGTGTGATTCGGAATTAAGCGATGACGACACCCAAAAGCAGATATTATCCAGTTTCATCAGGCAAAATTGGATGCCAAATCTATCAGCAAATGCAAGATAGAAGCGAAAGCTGAAACCGGCATTCATGACCACGGGGCTCCAACTAAATTCTAGAGCTCTTGCTGGGGCTGGTACTTCAGACACAAATACGTCATTCATGAAAAAAGGGAGGACAACGTGCACAGAAGCTGCGTCTTTGACTCTCATCTTCGTGAAAGGTAACGCTGATTAGGACGGCAAACTGACCGATGATCTGATCGACTATTTTACAGCTTTACACAAGCGAGTTCGTTGACGATCCAAACTTCTGCAGTCAGACATCAAAAGAGTGGCTTATGTGGATTGTTTTGCGTCTGGGTATTGGTAACTAACCTAAATTTACCATTTTGGATTCCAATATTGGGAGAAATAGGAATTTCAAGTGCTGGGTTCCTGGCCGTATGAGCTCAGCTCAGTTAAAGGGGAAAAAGCTGCTATGATGAACAGTCAGCCAGGCCGAAGAAATGTTGTTTCATTTCCAATCTTCTTGATGCATCCACGTTTAGACAGTTTTCAAGCTGGGATATGCCAGCAGTTGTCCGGTAGAAACGGGCAATTGTCACTTCAACTATCCTTCATTTTGACTCCTTACTCCTACTGCCCACGCAGCAACCGAAGAATTTGGCTCAGTACGGTGAATAAGAGAAACTTATTCAATCAACTTATTGCAGACAAGGCGTGTCCTAGTGGTAAACTGAAGTCGCCAAAGTCAACAGAATTTTGGCTAAAGAATCCGTTCAAATTATCGGTTAAAAATCTCAGAACCTATACAACTTTGGTAAGGATCTCCAGGAATAAATCATTCAAATTGTCATATGAGGGACTGAAAGGTACAAGAGAGACGTTGAGTCTGCAAAATGCCCTGAAAAAGAACCAAACAAAAAAACTGAGCTCTCTTATACGCCTAAATGCTATCAACTCTAAAAAGGGATCTCTATGGAACAAAACCAAAAAAGGTCTCTATTCTTCTGTGCCACTGACCAAACTCCCTATTATTTGCATCACTAGAAAATGACGGCACTGTGCTCACCCGCGAAAATATCAGGGACGCAATCATGTCTAGATGTTGCGTGCATGCTGAAAATAGCCTCTTGCTCCCTATGATTGATCCTATACTTTATTAATATGCACGGGAAACTCTGGTAATCTGGGATATGAGTACAATGGGTTATTCTTGCCTGAGCGCTTACAGAAACCTCTCCTTCAATCCACACTCACATTCGCTTACAGCCCCGAAATTATTTGTAGGGGGACAACTATAAATTTTTTTTCTATCAATTTATAGTCTAAATCAGCAGGAGTACATTTAAAAAAAATATAACTATGAACACAAATTAGATGTGCAGGCAAACACATTAAGAAATATTAACAAAACCTTTTAAGACTTTAAGAATGAAGGTACACAATTGAGAGGCATAAATACAGCTCATCGATCTACAAGAAGGAATTATAATTGATTTGGAAAAGAAGATTGTTTATAAACAAAAGAAAAGCAGATGGCCAAGAATTGAACAACGCCAAACACCATAAGTGCAGAAAAAGGAGTGGAAGAACAGAGCTTAACAGTTACAAAGCAAGCACGATCAACCAAGAGTGAAGTGGACCCGAGATGAATCTATCCAGCGTCGAGAGAAGGATTGTATGGTTCACTGAATCCCTTACCTTTAATGAAACCATGTTCCTCGGAACTCAATTACTGGATGCATTTATTTTAAAAACCTATTCAAGTAGCTTACAGAAAAAAACTAAGAGGAATGTCCGGAAATGTTTAGAAAGAAAAGAAAGAAGGCAGCATACTGGCAAAAACACTAAGGCTAAAGGATCCTGACAGAGAGACACACGGGGGTAAGAAGAGTGGTATATAGATATTTGGTATGTCATCAGGGTAACAACTAGTGCTACTACCTAGATTATATAGTAAACATTTTACTTCTAAGGGACTGGTACGCGACAAGGTAAGTTTCAGAAGTGGCCAAAACCTTTAGACTTACCTGCAACAATCATATTGTAATTAAATTGTTTATTTTTTTGTGAACACAAACAAGTAGTCTACGAAACACGACTGAAACTAGATACATATGTCACATCAGACCCAGCCAGTCGCGAATGCGCCAACATATCGCCCGCGCCGTGTAACACCACACTACTGTATTTTAGACTAGAGAGTAGTTTATAAACGAGGACAGAGGAAGATTAGACAGAACAAGATCAAGTATTCTGTTACTTATATTAGTTTCATACATATCAATTAAATAACTGTTCTTCTTCAGAAAATAAAGAGAAAAAATGGTATCCTTTTCTCTCGGCATTCAAACACTAACTTATTTTTTTAAAACCTTTTACACTTACTGCTAAAAGAACCTCTTAATTGCTCATTTTCCGCGTGAAATATCTGCAAGAATAGTTCCTCAATCAAATAGCATAAGCATTTTGATGTACAAATATGATGGGATATGAAAAGAGTACATCGATCTGAAGTTTCACAGTGGGAAATAATTTGTGTAGAACTTGTTTAGTAGACAAAGATACCGTATTTGTGTATGATTATTTACTTTGCCATTCGTTCATATTACAAAATATATCTCTTAGTCTACACCGAACAGTTTGGTATCATCGTTGATTGCTCCAAATCGAATCACCCAACCAGTTCCATCGAAGTTGACAGTTTTTAGATACCTCACCACCACTCGATTCTTTCGGCCTCGATATGGTGCTGGTTTGTCCTTAAAAGATAAAAATAAAATGACATTGGTTGACGTGATATTGCTTTTTTTGCTCCTACCTCTCCGCAATATTGTCGCATAACTTCTTCGCCATTATCAACGTATTCAATAATTTGAACGTAATCCGATCGGCAAGTGGATTTCGCCCCCATGTCGAATACTTTAAACAAAATTTCATAAAATTATATTCCGAGCATTCTCTCAATCAATAGGACAATACTCACCATCAAACATCAAAGCAACTTTCATATTAGTCGGCACCTCAATGTCCCAGCGGCAGTCCGAGTTATTGCGTGCATTGATGGGGTAGAACGGACTGGTAAATATTCCTCCATAGTTTCGTAACTCACCTCCACATCCAATACCCGCGCTCGAAGCCAAAAACGTAGCGTCATAGTTCGCATACATGCCGGAGTTCTTCACCTTGAATCTGAGATGATTCGTGTTGGAGAAAAAGCTGGCAGATGGTTCGACTTGCCCGCATTTTTTCGCTAGTTCCTTGCCAGTCTCCCCGTCATAAATCTGAAGAATTGTTATGTTTCGAATATTGTCCATTTTTCAATTACTCAAATCAATTGTCTAAGAAATACTTACAGCAACATGTTGTGTATCGCAGTTATCATCCATCGCATACAGAGTATTGAAATATATACTCACTGTATGATTTTCTGGAGCCAGAATATAAAAATCACAGTCCAGATAAGAGCCCAAAAGTAAAATTCTCCCTTGAGACTCAGTGTAGTTTTTATAGCATCCTTGAAAATAGATTCTCTTGAATTTTTCATTTTGCGAAAACCATACTGTTTTTACACTAAAGCATTACTAACCTGAAACCGGTGTGATATGAAGTTTGAAGCCACTTCGCTGGTCGACTGCATTGCTCTTGAAACTAACGTAAACAGTATTCGAGCTGGAATAAAAGTCAGGGAATGTCTTATTTCCGCAGTACTGCATGCGTCCTTCTGGGCTACGAGACAATGACTCCGGGTAGCTAGTGACAACCCCATTTTCGATTCCATTGACTATTGCATTATTATCGAGAAACGAGTCATAACGCGTAGCAACCTGTAAATTTCGAGGCAAAAATATCGTTGAATCACCGTTAGTTGGAAAGTCAGGGGCTGCAGCTTACTTACGTCACCATTGTAAATTTGTAGTACATCATTCAAACACTGACCAGAGACAGGACCTTCGAGATCAAGCTTCAAGAAATGAACAATAAGAACGTATTTTGGTGCTGTTACTTTCCAAAGGCACCGTAAGTTTGGAGGGTAAATATCGCCAGGTGTTTGTAGAGTCATGCCCTAAGATAGAAAAAACTGTTTGAATTCCTTACAGAATTAATGTATACTTATATTGTCAAATAATAATATGCAGTACAAAGCTACCAAAACGCCTGACACAGAACAGAACTGTTAGCAGAGTGGCAGGGTGGATTTTTAGTTCTGTACCCAGTAATATGGAATTATAGAATCAATTGAGGAAAATAACAATATACATCAATTCCACCATAGCATTGATTACCAAAAGTGTTTTGCATTGTTAACAGTGTGAAAACATTTTAATTTTTGCATTTGGCTCAAATTTTTGGAAAATTTAGCTGTTTAATAGATTCTCAGTCAATTTCCATAAAATTAGCGTTAAATATCTGAATGCGAATTCCATTACATTCAGACAGTAAGGATCTGAGCAATTGATAGAAACAAGAATCTGTAATAAAAGTTACAGGACTGAAGAATGAAAGCTACGTGAGTTAAATAACACAGCACCTTCAAATGTCTGGCTTTAATAGCCGCGAACTCCGATTCGGTGCTCCTGGAAGTGATGTAAAAATCTATGTTATATATGGAGCATTTCACGTGAAGCGGACAACGAAAAAAATCTAGGTTCTGGATTTCGTTCATATTGTTCATAATGGTACTTATAGAAGATATGAATGTGGATGCACAAGTTTTTGTTTCTATGAGGTTTAGTTATGGGCTTCTGAATAGTTGACGAAACCGATAAAAGGTTTTTTTTTGGAAGCGAATTCTGAGATTCAAAACAAAATCTAAAAAACATTAAACATATTGATTGAAAATTAGCTGTTCTTCTTAATTTTTGAAATTAGATTTGAAAAATAAATTTTTCCTCCTATATAAAACCGGAAGTGGACACTTCAACTCGTATTTTGAATAATTTGGAAAAGGTTAATTTTGTTTATTTTTATAACAAAGCAAAGCTTAAAGTATACTTATTTTATCATAAAAGTTTAAGAATGGGATGGCCAGTAGTTTAGGAGGTAGGTGAATTTCAATACATACAAGTCGCATGGGGCGTGGTACCGAGAGCTTGCTTAGGACAGTAAGTTGGTTCAAAAACAAAAATTGATATCGACATCTCTTATTTGAAAAAGGTTTTATTTTCCCATAAAAACCTAAATAAAATATATGACTGAAAATATATTACTCTTCAACGCTTGCAATGACTATTACTTTCGTTGATAAGTTAAAGAGTCTTACAGTAAGTTGGTTCAAAAACAAAAATTGATATCGCCATCTCTTATTTGAAAAAGGTTTTATTTTCCAATAAAAACCTAATGACTGAAAATATATTACTGTTCAACGCTTGCAATGACTATTACTTTCGTTGATAAGTTAAAGAGTCTTAATTATGTGTATTATTTCTCCGTTCGACTATTGATGTTTCAATCTATTCGATTTGAAGTTTCATCGGTAGGCTAAGGACCTAAGAAAAACTCCAAGAATATTAGCAGAAAAAAAATTATGTCGAATCTGCAGGAAAAAACTGATCGTAGAAACACCTCTAGTTGGTAAAAATAAGAGCTAGTTTAAGGAACGAGAGTAAAATTGTAAAAATTGTGAAATAAATTCATTTGTCCATAAACAAGTAGCTTTTTTTCACTAAGTAAATCAGCATTAGCAATTTTTAATATTTTATCTTCTATATGTAAATGCAAGTGATATATGATAGTTTTACTACAAATATTTTGCTTTCACACTCACTAGCTATCATAATCAAGCTCCCGGTACCACGCTCCATGCGACTTTTATGTATTGAAATTCACCTACCTCCTAAACTGCTGGCCATCCCATTCTAAAACTTTTATGATAAAATAAGTATATTTGCTTTGTTATAAAAATAAACAAAATTAACCTTTTCCAAATTATTCAAATTACGAGTTTAAGTGTCTACTTCCGGTTCCAAACAGGAAAACAAATTTGTTTTTCAAATCTGATTTCAAAATTCAAAATAACAGCAAATTTTTTATACCAATCAATATGTTTAATGTTTTTACTAATGTTCGAATAACATTAGTATTAAAATCGATTCGGCCAAAAATTCATATTTCCATATACAGTGGCTCACAAAAGTTAACATACAGCATGTAAAAACACGAATATGGTACAGTGGAAAAAGAGAGAATGCAATGAAAACGTAAAAGTAGCTTTATTGGCACTAAAAATAAGTTTCATAACATAACAATAAAGAAAATCCGAACACAGAAAGAAATAAACCATGAAAACTAAGAAAATTCATCCATCGAAAGTCAGCATACACTACGAGCCATGTGTTGAAAAGAACGAGAATGACCAAAAAACGTGAGCTCAATACTTTGTAGGCCCTCCACCAGCCTCAATAACAGCTTCTAAATGCCTTCGCATCGAACGAACGAGATTTCTGGTAATTTCGGGTGGAATATTCATCCAGGTACACAGCAGAGCAGATTTCAGGGTCTCTTTGCTGGTAATAGTTGCTCTTACGGCTGGCTCACGAATTCTGCGATCCAATTCCTCTCATAAATGCTCTATAGGGTTTAAATCCGGAGACTGAGGCGGACTGCGAAGCTGATGAGGAACGTTGTATAGCAACCATTCCTTGACACTTTTAGCTGTATGTTTTGGATCATTGTCCTGCTGAAAGATCCAACCTGGCTGTAGGCCTGATTTCTGCACAGAAGGTATCAAATCGCCTCGCAATATGTTCAAATACATGTATTGATCTATAGTACCATCAATAAAATGTTATTGCCCCACACCAGCGGCCGACCCACAGCCCCATACGAGGACTGACCTTCCATCGTGTTTCACTGTAGGACGCAAATTCTTCTTTGCCAATGCTTAGTTCCGCTTCCTCCACACGTATCCGCGCCCGTCAGAGCCATAAATATTATACTTGCTCTCATCACTAAACAGAACTTGATTCCAAAAATTTTCGTCCTTATTAAGATGCAGGCGAGTGAAGTCAAGCCTCTTCTTTTCATTAACTGGAGAAATGAAAGGTTTTCTGCGCGGAACTCTACCGTTATAACCCTGATTACGCAAAACTCTACGTATTGTTTCTGGACTCACTTGCTTCACTGTTGCCTTTTCAAGTGCAGTGGCCATTGCCGGAGCACTTTTTTATGGCTCCTTACTTATTTTCCGTAACAAGTCTCTCTCATCTCTCTTACTTAAGGATTTCGGTCTACCTGTTCGTTGTTTATTTTGTATTCTCCGTTCCGTTTCCGCTTTCCGTATGATTGTTTGCACCGTTGCCCAACTTCTTCCAACTATTTTAGCAATTTCGTCACACAAATTCCCTTCCACTCGTTCACTAAGGACGATTTTTCGAACTTCCAAACTCGTATCCTTCCGTGTACTCATTTTTAAGCATTAAAGGCACCCAATTCACTTTTTTTTTATCGACTTGCAATGTACTAATGTTTATTTTTGTATATTAACACGGTAGCAATCTTTATCGCAGTATGACTCTTCGCTTAGACTGATTCGTTTGAATTTTCTGTGGTGTATGCTGACTTTTGTTTCCTCACTTTCAGCGGAATTTCTTGTTATTTACAATGTATATGTGTATATATGTATATTCTCATTAATTCTGTGTAAAATAGATTAAAATGTCCCTGATATTCCTTTTAAGTTCGTTTTTCACCCGTCTTTTCATTTGATTTCTACCTATATATTGCCAATTCCGCGTTTTTAAGCGGTGTATGCTGACTTTTGTGAGCAACTGTATATATACATATATATATATATATATATATATATATATATATATATATATATATATATATATATATATATATATATATATATATATAGATATATATAGATATATATATATATATATATATATATGTATATATATATATATATATATATATATATATATATATATATATATATATATATATATATATATATATATATATATATATATATATCATCAAAAAATTTCAGTGAGATAATCTCGGGAACGCGCCATCCGATTGAGCTGAAACTTTCAGGATACATTGGTGTATATGTAGAATAGGGTCCAAGTCTCACTAAATGTCAATTATTGAATTATTGTTAACCTTTTGGCGCCGGCGGCCATTTTAGTCATATTTTTAATATACCTATTATTCCGCGCACAAATAATTTTTGCAAAAATAAAATTGACGAAATAAACTTAGAACGTGTTTTAAATGCGAATCGAATAATGTTTTGGAATTTTGCCTAAAAAGAGAAGGGGAAAATTTGAACATTTTTAAATTGCGATAACTTTTGACAGAGCTATTCAATTATTACACACTGAAAGTGAAAACCTCCAAATCATCGTCTCTCTCGAAAAAATGCCGCTTCTTCAAAAAAAAGCCACTCATAAGGAAATCTTATGCTTTGTTTATATAGCCAAACTAAAAAAAAAATTGTTATGGTACAACGGGCACGCCTGGTAACCCTTGCCCAATTTACCTATGTTTTAGCATCAAAAACTTCTGTTCACGGAAACTCACGATCCGATAAGCAGAATTAATTGAAACTTACAGAATGTATTGGTCTTAAATAGGACCAAGTCTGATAGAAGTGATTTTGAAATGCGAGCGATTCTGTGCCAGTGGTACCATCTTGAAAAATCACTAAAAAAGATAACTGCTTTTAGCCCTATAAATTCTTATTCAGTCAATGATAGAGTTGCCAGCTATGGTTGTTTTTGTATTTTTTTGGCATACCTTTAGTAAACGGTTTATTTATTTATTATTTTACTATACTACGCGTCTGTTATCGCAAAGTTGCGATAATGCTGAGGAGTGAATTCATCTGCCAAGTTTGAATTTGCCGCCCTCTGAACTTGCCGCCCGAGGCACGGGCTTCAGCTTGTCCCCCCTAGATCCGGGGCTGCCCATTCCTCATTATTGAAATATTAAACTTATAAATTTTGTTGTGTTATTTGATTTATTTATTCTGTTCTGTTAATTAGACTTTAAGTTGTTAAAATGGATATTAAATAAATGAATTGTAAAAAGCTAAGTAGTTATCAAATGCTAGTAAGAAATAGGCTGTAGACATCATGTAAACTTTGTATTTTCGGTCTAAGATAGCGGTGGCAAGTTTTATCAGATTCCGAATTACTTAATAATAATAATAGCTTTATTGATGCATTTGGTAATTTATTGCTATACAATATCTTAAGTTTAGTGTTTAGACAGAGTCTTTACATCTAAGTTATGGTAACTAACATATACTATAAGATTGTATACATGCGGAAGCTTAGTAGTGTATTTAAGGGAAAAATAGCTTAAAACCTAATGTAGCCGTAAAACTAACCTAAATGTAACTTAAGATAAACTTAAAACTAAATTATTCACGGTAATTAGAGTATTAAGGTTACCGGACTATCTGTAGACAAGTGATAGAACCAAAAGATTGTTAGAGTTTTGGCAACTATCAGACAATTTTCTGTGGAGAAGTTCAGCGGATTCCAAGACGGTTTTTAATTTTGCCAGCTGGTGAAGACGGTGGGTGGAGAAGAAAAACGGAAGGTTAAAAATGATTTTCAGACATTTGTTCTGCAAAATTTGCAACTTACGTTTATGCGCTAGAGCACAGTTGTTCCAAACGGGGCAGCCATATAGAATTATAGGTTGCAGGGTCGATTTATAAATGAGTAATTTGTTGGCTACTGAAAGCTTTGATTTTCTATTTATAAGGGGGTAGGTTGACAGGATACTTTTCAGGGTCTTCGATCTTATTGATTCTGTATGTTGCATAAACGTGAGTGTATAGTCAAGGTAAACACCTAGATACTTAATATCTTTTGTCCATGATACATGGGAGCCAAGAATTTGTATATGTGGATTCGGTAAATTTCTCGTGGCTCGTTTTTTGATAAAAAATATCGCTTGAGTTTCCCCAGCATTTATTTGGATCTTCCATTTGCTGCAAAAATCATTTGATTAAACGCAATTGTTGTTGGAGATTATTGACAATACGATCAGGGTTATTATCACTAGAGAATAGTGCAGTGTCGTCAGCATACATTAGGCGTGTTTTTTTGCTCCGATAAAGAACAGAATAGAACAATGACGCAAAAAAAACGATCCATCACAAAACAGCTGATGCTTTCGCTAAGACTGACATAGGTTGCTGTATTTGCTGTGGTACCACTCAACAGCTCAAAATAAAGGGAGAAAATAACGAATATACACTACCACAATCGATAGAAAATAGCAAAAGGATTAAAAGAAAATTATCTGTTTTAACTTTCTACACATTATGCGAGCTTTTTTTAATTTACTAACTACCAAAACATTCAACTTAACCTTCAAAAAACCAAAACCATCTCACAGAAAAAAAGACAACTTCGTATGAGCTTTTCTTTTTTCTATCAGCACATTCTATACTTCAGCACGTGAACTACCTATGATCAATACAATTTCTGTACTAGTGAATTCACTAGTGCAGGAGTGTTGTTGTTTCCAATGCGTATATCCTATTCTCTACTGGATAGAGGAGCAAAAAAACACGCCTATTGCAATGTTGCAATCCTGGAATTGACCCATGTCTGACATGTAAATATTATACAAAGTCGGACTGAGAACTGAGCCTTGCGGAACTCCCGCGGGGATATTATGTTTTTTGGAAAGGCACTGTGCTTTAACAACAAACGATCTAGAAGACAGAAAAGAACGTATAACTGTACATAAGTAGATGGGAAAGGATAAACGAATAAATTTATAAATAAGGCCATCATGCCAGACAGTGTCAAAGGCCTTTTCAATGTCTAAAGCTATCAGACCGGTGGAATTTTTCAAAGAAAATTGTTGCTTAATATGATGGACAACTCTAGTTAGTCGAGTTGTAGAGAGCCTTGGTCTAAAACCAAATTGAAAGTCTGGGATAATTGAACATTGTTCCAGTTTACTTCGTATGCGAGACAGAATAACGCGTTCAAATAGTTTGCTTACTGACGACAACAAACTAATTGGTCGATAGCTGGTAGGGAGTTTTGGGTTTTTGCCTGACTTTAGAATTGGGATGACAATTGCGTTTTTCCATGCGACGGGGAAGTATCCTACCTTAAGACAGCAGTTGAAAATGTAAGAAAGAACAACGATTGCCTTTCTAGGAATATTTTTCAAAAGAGTATTTGCGATACCATCATCTCCCGTAGAAGACTTCACTTTCAGTTTTTTAAGTAGAGCTCTCAACTCCATCGGAGAACAAAGGCAGCAAGGCTTAAAATCAGAGGAGTAATCTGATAGCTTTGAGGTTTCACGTTGCACAACGTCATTGGTTTCAGGGTCATTAATACGGAGAGTAAGTGTGTGGTACTTGTAGAAGTTAGCTGCCAAGGTATTTACTTTTTCATTTGCAGAAGTTACAGCAGAGCCATCAGCAAGTTCTAAAGGTGGAATGAATTAAGATTGGCTATTTTAAGCTTTTCGAATTTCCCATAATTTTTTAGAGCCGGTTTCCTAAATTGTTAGAGTGTCGTTCCAGCGTTTGTTGCGTATTTTCAGAAACACTAACCAAATTCGTATATTTAGTTCGTACAGGAAGGCTTTAAGGTGAGGATTGCGAGATCTTTGCCATTTTCTGCGATAGTTGTTGCGGTGTTTTATTAACTCAGTGGTGGATTGGTCGATTTCGAATGCTACAGGTTTCCGAGTCAGTACGGGAGTGGCCCGTTCCCGAGCTCTGAGGATATTATTTGTGAAGTCTAAGACAAGTTTATCGATTTGACGGGGATTCGTAATTTTAGAAAGATCAGTATCACGAAGGTCAATGTTGTCGTTAAGAAATTCACGGTATTTGACCCAGTCTGTTTTAACATAAAAGAAAAACTGATGCTTCTCTACATTGATGCATTTATCGATAATAAAAGATACAGGCAAATGAATAGTCGAAAGCTCATTCAATACTGTAGGTTGCTGTAGGGGAACTCTGCCGTTACTGATTATTAAATCTAAAGTAGACGGGTTACTTCGCTAAGGATAACAGGTAGGACCATCAGAAGTGTGGATAAAGAAGTTTCTGTGCGTCATTAGTTCAAATAGGATTTTTCCAGCCTTATTGGCTTTCGAACAATTCCAACGCCGATGTCGAGAGCTCAGGTCTCCGCATATTAAAAAATTATTTTGAATGTTCGTCAATAATTTCAAATCATCTTTAAAAAGCTTTAACTTTTGAGCATTCAAATTGGTGCCACTGAAATAGACAGCAATAACTGTTAAGTAAAGTTGTGGGACAGTTATTGCTACATGCTCTATGACTTTAGTAGCTAGGTTTGGAAGTCTACGGTAGCTAATGTCTTTTTTGATGAGAACGGCGACTCCTCCTCCAGTTGCATCAATCCTGTCGTCTCTAATAATATTATAGTTAGCATTAGATAATTTATCGCCAAGTTTCGGAAAGTATGACTAAGTCAACTTTATTCTGAATGACGAAGCTAAAGGTTTCCAGGTGTTTGTTACGGATGCTCTGGCAGTTCCGGACCAAGCAATTAATTTGGCTTTTATTTGTATACAAACTTAGTGCCCTCTTGAAGTGGCGTGTCAGACGGAGCAAAATTACAGTTCAATGCCACCGTTCAGAATATCAAATTCTCAACTGAGGTGGGCTATTAACTCTTTTGAGCCGTTTAAGTCCCCGGGCCCTGATGGTGTCCTTGCGGCTGACATCCAGAAGTCCATGGAAGTATCGCTACCTTGGCTCAGAGAGATTTATAACGCTTGTCTACGCTTCTCGTATGTTCCCACACGCTGGTGGGAATCCAGAGTGGTGTTTATTCCTAAAGCAGGAAAAGTTACGCACGTTAAGCCGAAGGACTATCGTCCAATAAGTCTTAACTCCGTCCTGCTTAAGATTTTGGAAAGGATAATTGATTACCATATTAAAAGATTAATCGATCCTATGCTGATCTCGCAGTCGCAGCATGCTTATACCAAAGGTAAGTCTGTTGAGACCGCTCTTCACGCCCTTGTTGAGCAAGTTGAGAAATCTCTTGCTCTAAAGAAATATACGCTTGTTGTCTTCCTGGACATCGAGGGGCCTTCAACAACGTTAGCTCTAACGCAATTGTTGAGGCTCTCTCGGTGATGCATGTGGATGAACGGCTGATTGCTTTTATTGTGCAGCTTCTCAAAAGTAGGGTTGTAATCTCTACGCTGGGTAATGCCAGCGTAAGACGAGGAGTCAGCACGGGCACACCTCAGGGTGGAGTTCTCTCTCCCCTGCTGTGGAACATCACGGTGAATACTCTTATAAGGAAGCTGGATCGTGCTGGCTGCAAAGTGATTGCTTATGCAGACGCCATAGATGTTTAAGTGTCGGGGAAGTATTTATCTACGCTATCGGAGAGGTTAACACTCTCTTGACATACTTTCGCGTTGGAGTCGTGAGTGCGGCTTGAATGTGAATCCTAATAAAACGGAACTAGTGCTGTTTACAAGGAGGTACAAAGTTCCTGGTTTTGAGTTACCCAGATTGAATGGGGTCTCCATTAACTTGAGTCAGAAGGTCAAATACTTAGGGCTGATCCTTGACTCGAAGTAACTATGGACGTTCAATGTGGCAGAAAGAGCTCGGAAGGCTTTCAACGCACTTTACTGCTGCAAAAGGGTCATAGGGGCGAGTTGGGGATTGCAGCCTCGTACTGTTGCTTGGCTTTACACTGCTGTGGTGGAATCAATTCTGTTGTTTGGGGTGGCGTTCTGGTGGCAGGCTGCTCTTAAGGCTACCTGCAAACGGCAGCTTGAAAAACTGCGGAGAATGGCTGCTTTACTGGTAACTGGAGCGCTCCGCTCCACCCCTACTGAGGCACTTTTTGTGCTGCTACCTTGGCTGCCAAGCAACCTACTGATCTTACAGCAAGCTAATCTTGCTGCTGTGAGACTAAATTGTATCTCAGCATGGAATAGAACAGAGTTCGGTCATGCGATGATCTTGGCCGAGGGAGTACCCGCACCAGCGGTTGTTGACTACATCGCTCCGCAATGCATACTGGATTTGGAGTTCACAACTCGCATTCCTGGCAGGGAGGAATAGTGTGATTGTATCACCCTTGATAGTGGGCTTATCCATGTGTACACTGACGGCTCAAAGTTAAACAATAGAGTCGGGAGTGGTGTATACTCAGATGAGCTGAATCTCAAGCTGTCCCTTCGTCTACCAGACCACTGTAGTTAACCTAACCTAACCTAGTAGCAAGGTCGCCAATTACGTTGAATTGATCATTACAAGACTGGCACGAAGCAAGTCTCGTGATGACTTCCTTAGCTAAATTTACTAGTTCAGTAGCCGAAAACAAACTATTAGCCTCAGCGGCCGGTGATAAATTTTCTGCGCTAGGAGTATTGACATAACTTTAATTACTACGAACTACTGCGCCATACAAATTAGCACGAATTTGATGTCCCGAGCTTTGATTAAAACAATGCTGAGAGCGCGCACCAGGCAATGATGGAAAATCCATGTTGTTCAGTACAGGAACTCGAGCTTGGACAGGTTTGGTGCTGAACTCAGGATAACGTGTTAAACACTGAGACGATCGCTTGCGAATTTGTAGGTATTCGTTGCGTTTGGGGTAAAGAGGGCGGTTGGAGAGATGATTCCCCTTACAAAGAGCGCAACATATTTGAGAAGTATCATTCGTTGGACACTTCGATTTGTCATGCTGCTGGCCGCATATCAAGCACTTTAATGGTAGAAAGCAGAAAAATGCCCCATGTCCATATGATTGACACTTTCTGAACTGAGTCCGATGGTTTGATTTCCTTCGTTGAAAGCTCCATTTGATTTTAGTGTGTTTGATTGAGTGTATTTTGATTAGTTCATTATACTTCACTGAGCCATGAGCGAAATATACGATGAATCGAGTCTCGTCTTTAAAACGGCGTACATCATAGGGTATCAGAATTTTCTTGACGTCAATGCATGCCAAGCCGTGCTCGTCGTTTAGGAGCTTTTGGAGCTCAGTACAGTCAATATTATAGAGACAATTCAGAATAAATTTTTGCGGTTTTTGTTCAGCTCGCGCGTAGGTGAAAAAATGAACATTCTTTTCGACAAGATAAGAACGAAGCTTATCGTAAGAATCAATATCATCCAACAACATTTTTTTCCCTACGCTGTTGTATTGAATGTTATAGCTTGTGATATTCACAGCATCAATTATTTTGATTATAGTATCCCGATCTAACTTGGAAATAACAATCGAGGGAACTTTAACCTTTTTAGGTGAAGTGTTTGGAGTTGCGATCTCGTTGGTGGCCGTTCCTACAGGTCGACGAGATCTTTCAAGCGGCGTATACCGGTTGGCACTGGTAACTGACATTACTGAGTCAGAGTGGTTTCTAGGAAGCGTCAGCCGGTCCCTGGGGAGCATGGGAGAGGAATCCCGTTTTCGCTTCAAACCTGGCGCCGATATAATTTTATGCCACTAATAGAATATTTATTAGACACTTCACTGAAGGATAAATGAGAATGGTCGTAAGGGGCAAGTTTTGTTGGTCAAAATCACTAGTTCGATATTAGTAGTCGTAATATCACACCAACACGTCTTTACCCGCTGCAAGCTGAGGCGGAACTCTGTTCCGAATCACTTATGTAGTTGATTAAAAAAAATATTGTTATGTTTTTATTATTTTCCAAAAATATTATAGTTATAATGAAATCGTTTCATCAAGATACTTTTTAATTAGTTATCGTTAGACTGGGCATACCAAGAGCCAGTAATGTAAGTCAACAATTATCTGTCAATCTATTCATTTTACGAAATATTTAATCAAAAATACAACTTAGATATTCCTAGAAAATAATTTCATGCAAATCAACGTACCTTAGTATCCTCCAGCTCGTAATTGGTTTTGCCACACTGCGATGGAACAATGGAAAATGTTGCTTTGATACCGTTGCTAGTCGTCACCGAATCACTAACAAACCTAGCAAACAATTTCGGCCTCGTACTGATTGCAGTTGGTGGAATATTATGTCCACAAAAAGAGCCGAGTAATTCCGAAAAAGGTCCACCACCGTCACGTAGCTCAATATAATCACAAGAACAACTATCGGTTTCATTTCCAGCGCATGGTGCCACGTGAAATTGCTCGAATTCGACGCGGATGTGGTAGCCATCAGGAGCGGTAAAGACAAAATGACAATCCAGATTAACTTTGTATGCAGATCCGTAAAACTGATCAAAGACATACGACGGACTATTAGTGTCCAGGTTGATTGTACGATCACACTGGTCCTTAAAAATAATCCACGCACTAAAACCACGTCCCGCATTGTTCGTATCACTATGGAAATGCATCAGAGCATGGTTCGTGTCAAGGCTTAGTACTGGCATCTTGCCTGTGAGGTTACCACACAGTGTAGCAATGCGATTGGTATGAAGCTCTTTGTTTCCTTTATAAATGTGAACATAGTCATAATAACAGTGGCTGGACGCTTCCATTTCTAAAAATTCGAATTTTACGATTATTTCCTTTTGTGCTGGAGCTGTTATGTTCCACACGCAATGTGAATTCGACGGGTACATTGATGTCCCACTTTCTTTGGGCGATGCGATCAGTTTGGTTTCCGTTACAGTACCACCACATTCGTCTAGGCTGTATTGGAATTTGAAACCTTTTCGACTACCACTTCCATCCGATCTGAACAGGATCACCAATCGATTTTTATAGCGAAGCTCAGGTATAGTGTTCAACTCACAATACGATGCCACTTCCGTGTACTTGCTAAACTCGTACGAAAAAATAGTCACGTTGTCATATCGACACCGACCAAAAATCTTTTCTAATACAAAGTCGCTGAATTGCACGAGAATTGTTTTTTCTGGATTTGGTGCTAATAGAGTATAATTGCAGTACAGGTTGTGATCATAGGTTTCAGGATAATTTGGGCTCGCCAGATACTGTAGATTAGATCGGACGTGGTAAATGCCACCACAAACGTTATCAAATCGAATAGTGAAGCCATCTCCTTCGACCGTCGCGTCTGATCTGAACTTAATTCGCAGCATATTTTCCGATGAATTGAAAACGGGTGGCCTATTTCTGCCACACACACGTCCGATCACATTCCATTTACCGTCACTGTAGTCGTATATTTCTAGGACGTCTTTTGTGCAGTTCACACTGTCTTCGATGTAAAATCTATCGATAAAGTGGGCTTGCAGGTGGTACCCGGGATTTGCTCTCAAAGTCCAGATGCACTCAACATTACTTTTGTAGTCGTTTTTCAACTGTACTGTGTGTGGAGTGTTGAAAACATGATCACCACACTCATCAATGTCCTCTACTGTTATATTTACCATTGAGCTGGGATCATAGGAGTCAGAATGGTATTCTATAAAGGCTTGATTCAGAGATGATATATTTATTACAGCCGCATCTCCACAAATCCTTTGCAGATGCGGTCCGTTAGGACCACGTGAAATCGATAGGAATTCCTTGTCACAATCTAATTTCATCTTCGCGCTGCCTGTTATTTTGAAGAGGAAAGCGTTGTCTGGAGATTTGGTTACAAACCAGACGCAATCCAATGGCCCATATGAGCTTTGTTGATTTCGCACTAGTGGAGCTACAATATTGTACGTGTCATCTAGCTGGAGTACTCCTCCACATTGATGGCGCCTGTAGGTCATGTTGAATGCCAGGATCATATTTTGAGGTCTTTGAAGCAGCTGCAACTTGGTGTTTGAAAATGGGCTGCGCACAATATAATTCGTTGCATTGCGGCACAGTCTAATCTTATAACTGCGTCCATCCAAAATAGCAACTGGCGACCGGAACTCACACGGAATGTTAAAGATGGAAGTTGTGATTTCCATATTGACTATTTGCATTGCAAGTGTCTCATGATCGAGTATCTTGGAAACGTCATAGGTGCAGATGAAGCGAGGGCTTGTCGAAGGCAATGATATTGAGCCACTCGTCGAATCAAGCGACCCGTCACAAATAGTTGGCTCATCCGAGCTAAACTTCATTTTGATTCCCCTGTACCCAGACACCGGTGATAGCCAGGATGAAACAAGCATAAGATTATCCGAAGAGTAAACGACTGGTGGCGGAGAGCTTTGATAGTATCCAATATTTGACAAGTAGCGGTGGTCATTGAAGAATCCGATTCTTGTCGGACTGGGTGCTTTCGGTCTAATCGATAAAGAAGAGTTATCTTGCGAGGACACTGGGGTGTCAAAATCCAGAATTTCCAGTTTAACTTTCCGCCCCTTCGGAACAGTGAGTCGCCAGAGACACACTACTGTATTGGCCCAGCCGTTAGGATACCCCGGTGTAGTTAAGACGCCCTGTTCAGCTTCAATCTTTCCGCCACAACCACGCCTAGAGGATGTGTAGTTCAGTTTGAAGCCTCTGTAGATGTTATTTGGCTTGTAGCTGTGGAAACGTAATAAAACTTCATTGTTGTTTATCGTTAGAAACGGTAGTGAGTAGCTCCCGCAAAAATTATACTCGGAGGTGTCAGTGCCGTTCTCGATACCGTAAGTTATGAACGAAACGCTTAAGTGATCTTCAGTGGTGCAATCACCGGCTGGAAGGTGCAGGTCAGCAAATGTCAAGTTAATCATACTGCCAATAGGTCTAGCGATCTTGTAATCACATATTGAGTTGCTTGGATACCGGCCTAGTTGCGGATAGTTCTTTGAAGTGATCACTCCGCTGCGCTCGTGGAATGTCCCTCCACATTTTCCTATCGAAACTGTAGCGTTAAAGCCGGTTTTTGGGTCTGTTGTGTCCGTGAAGTATTTGATTCGCAAGGCGTTTGCGCTCGAATCCACTGTGTTCGGCTGCGAACAAAATATTCCTAGTTGTGGCGACAAGTCAGTGGCACCGTCTTTTAACTCTACGTATTCTGCCTTGCATTCTGGATCAAATCCCAAATCAAAACTGTCAAAGTGAATTTGTATATGCTCTCCCATTGGCGCTATCACTGTCCAAATGCATACAGTGTGCGGAGTGGGAATATGAGGAAAGTTCGGTGTAGCTATAGTTGTCGAATTCATTACTTTGTCCAAGCTAATGCTGTGCTCACATCCATTCATAACAGTTTCGTAAGCCAACGACCATGTTCCCGAAGGAAATGAGTTTTTATACTTTACAAATGCCCTGTTTGTGGTTGTGATGGGAATTTCGGGAATTTCTGTTCCACAATATTTGCCGGAGCCAAGAATAGGCGATTCATCGCTTTCGCCATTTTTCAACATTACATACGACGGACAATTGCCCTGCGGATTTTTTGGTAATGATAGTTGTTTGAAGGAAAACTGGACCTTCCTTCCCCGCTCCACTAGAATAGCCCATGTGCAATTCGTTCCTATGGCATGATCGGCAAAGTACGATGATTCAATAACTCCTGAAGCTGCAGTCAAGTCACCACCGCATCTCAAGCCTGCAACGGCTGAAAATCCTGTTTTGTTTCCATAGTAATCAGACCGGAAGACCACTTTCAAATAAGGATTTCCTTCGAAGAAATTCGTTTGTCTTCCGTCGATTTTGCATATTTGAGCTAGGTCTTCCCAATTTTTCCTATCTGTGCTACGTGAGATATGCACGTAGTCCGCGTTGCAACCGAACTGATCATCTACATCGACATTGAGCATCTGCACCATAGGGTGCATTATACTGTTTTCCGATTCGAAAATCCATTCGCAATCCAAATTGGCTTTGTAACCAGTTGGAAAGCCTGGTGATTTGAATACATGTGGACTTCGGCCAACCGTGATGACGCTTCTGCACTCTGAGGTCTGAGTCTTATTGGCATTGATAGCATCCTTTGAAACAGCTGTCCAGTTGATTTTGAATAGCGGTAGGATTGTGGCAATGTATATTGAACTGGTGCTGGAAGTAAAGCTCAAAGCATCTCTTTGTAGAGTTAATAAGACTGCTGTCTCGTCATAACCGTCGAATATCTAAATGAAAAGAAAAATTTAGTTAGATTCCTTTTAAACAGATCTTAACCAAATTCGTCTTAATAGATTCACTCTAACTACTGTTCAGCCACATTATTTATTGCTTAGAATACATATTCTGTGGCTGTAAAGTAATAATAAATATTTTGTTACCAAAAATTTCTGGTTATAGAACGGGTTGAGCTCTTCGCCTCTTCCTTCCGGGAAGGTGGCTTGAATGACATGTCCAACAGGAACGCTTATACGCCAGTTAAATGGTTTGAAATCGGTTATCTGATTCGGGTATCGAGGAGAAGTCAGAGTTCCATTTACTCCTGTGATTTCGATATCATGAACTGAAATAGAATCGCGAATAGCAAACAGCTTAATTTTAATTTTACTTCCAAGTTAAAACTAAGTTCGATACCTACTGTATGTATATTGAGCTATGAAACCTTTTCCCACGTTATCTTCATTACTTCTAAACTTAATCCAAATTATAGCATTTCCAGCTATAGTGGCTGGTACATTATTTCCACAGAACACTCCTAAAACATCCCCTAATGAGCCGCCATCACGCACTTCCAAATAATCTTCGTTGCAGCTCTCTGATTCTTCAATATCCAATTCTTCAATCGAAAGTACCAATCGATTGCCCGGAGTAGCCTCGATGGTCCAAATACATTCAATGTTAACGGGATAGGAGTCGGGATAGAGCGGTGAAGCTAGTTTGCCATTTAGTGAAGACAATTGGCCACCACATAGATTCGTGTAAGTTGAATAGAATCCTCCGAAACCGGAAACATCTCCCGATGAAAGTTTGATAGTAAGTGTGTTGCCTTGCGAAACTATGGCGTGAGGAAATTTAGAGCAAAATGATTCCTTCAGTGGTGAGGTAATCGAGTCTCCGTCAAAGAACTGCAAGAAAGGGAATTAAATTAATTCTTCAGTGAAAGAAATTAAGCACAAAAGACAACAGGAAAATGAACTATTTACAAATAATAATACAAAACACACATTTTAGATCCATTAGTCTTCTGCTTATTTTATAAAAATTGGAAATTAAACAGCAACTAATTTGTTATATTTCAATATATTCCACCTGTATCTACACACTTATTAGATACTTCGATTAACAAACTAGTTTTTTTCTTTGGAAATTAGAATTGTCCTTGCTGTTAAAATACTCGTCAACAACACTCCACACAAGTGTTTTTTTAAAAAGGTAGTGCTAATGTTTACTTTTGAAAGAATAGCCAAGACTTCAACTAGCACGTTCTTTATTCACAGTCTAATTTCAACTGCCGTGTCTCTCCTCGACGCGGTCGCAGGGTCTCCCCTCCAAAAGACCACGACAGTGGCGTAGGTATTTAAAATAAATAGCTGCCAGTCATTTTTATTCTATATAATATTCAAGCGGAAGCCTTAAAAAGCTGTAATCCTTTTTCTGCAGACTGCTTTTCCTCAGCCTTTTTTGGCGAACTATTCTGCTTTGATTGAACGACTGTTTTGATTTTCGGTGGTCTCTAAATCGTGGACAAACGTTCCATCTTCCGTGACAATTCTTGAAATTAAGTACCCTGGTTTATCATCACATAGCATAAAAAAACCCCTTGCAGCACTGGACACGAAATGTTTTGACATGTTTGCATGCTCGTTGGAATCCGAAGCATTGTTGTTTCCGGGACGCCAAAACATGGGGCAATTTCTACCTTCTTTATCGTACCATCTGGCAAAAATAACTCTTCCAGTTTTTCAGCGATGTATGATGTAATGGCTTCTACTGGTCTTTTAGGGTAAAAGTCATCTTCTAGAGACCTTAAGTCATCTTCTAGAGACTTTAGGGTAAAAGTCATCTTCTTCCGAGCTCAAAGTAACTGTGGTACCATTATGCTGTTGAAATAGATGGTTCAAATTCCCCATGAACAGATTGCGATTCGATAAATACTTCAGTTGAGTTTGTTTTCCTTGTTGTCCACAAATTAATCTTCGTACTGTGAAGTCTTTTACATTAATCCAGAAATTAATCATTGTGCTTCTTTAAATCCATGTTACAGAAAAATTGAACAAGAACTGAAAGGTCAACCAAATTTAACAAATGAGTTTCCAAGCGATGAGTAATACAATTGCCGTTATCAGTTTGATGTAAGTATCCCGTTTTAAGGTTAAAGGTCAAGATTTTTGGACCTTGTCTCGTATATATGTATTTTTGAATGTTTCCAAACCAACTTTATGGGTATACGAGGGTTGATCCAAAAGTAGTGATAATCGGCTATTTCTAGTTCGCATGAAATTAAAGAAAAATATTTTTTACTGCCTCATATACCCACTAAGTCAGCACAAAAAAGACATACATATAAACAGATCACGATTACAGGGAGGTAAATTCATTTGAATACGAATACGAATATGGAGAAAAACGAAAGAGTTGTCATTAAGTATCTAACAAATCTAAATCTAACAAAGCCATAGAGAGCGACTGGGTGGAAACACTTGGAAACTCTGCTCTTTCATATCTCACCGTTGCACGTTGGGCCAAAGAGTTTAGGTTGAGAAGAACATCTACTGAATGTGAATACCGCGAAGAACCTTCACCCATGTCCCTCACTGAATACAACGTGAAAAAAGTCTAAGATGTAGTGCTGGCAGATCGAAGAGTGACCATTAAGCATGTAGCTGAGGTCACAGGGATATCGTATGGCAGTGTTCAAAGAATCGTTGCCAACGAATTACATATGAAGAACGTCTCTATGCGTTGAGGGCCGAGAATGTTAACCGATGATCAAAAGGAGCAATGAGTCGACATTTAGGGTATTTATTTAAGGTAAATCTCGAAAATTTTCAAACTGATCTGCAGATGTTTTTGTCACGTTCCGTAGCCATGGACGAGACCTGGATCCATCATTTTGATCCAGAAGCAAAACAGTAATCGATAACCTAGAAGCGACCCTCTTCATCTATGCCGATGAAATTCAAGGTGTCGAGTTCGACAGGGCAGGCTATGCATCAGTTTTTTGGGACACTGAAAGAATTATTATGGTGGAATGAATTATTATGGTGGAAAAACTATATCAGGTTTTTACTACGCAGACCAAATAAGAAGACTGAGGGAGGCTATTGATGAAAAAAGACGCGATAACCTGCGAGCCGGAGTGCTGTTTCATCAAGTCAACGCACCGGTTCACAAGGCTGCAGTTGCGATGACTGCAATGCAAGAAACATGATTCGAACTGCTTGAATATCTACCCTAGTCGCCAGATCTAGCTCCAAATGAATTCTACCTCTTTCCTCGGTGCAACGAACACCTTCGGGGCAAGAACTTTGAAAACGATAGTGACGTAATGGCCGCTGTTGGGAAGTTCTGGGAAAGTAAATATATAAAATTTTTTGCTAAGGGTATCCTTGGTTTACAACTAAGTGTATTAACTTGTTATTAGACTATGTTGGAAAACAATTTTTTTTCGAGGTTAAATCACCTTTGTTTATGTTGCTTATCATTACTTTTGGATCAACCCTCGTAAATATATATATATATATATATATATATATATATATATATATATATATATATATATATATATATATATATATATATATATAATTATATATGTATATATATATATATATATATATATATATATATATATATATATATAAATAAATAAATATATATATATATATATATATATATATATATATATATATATATATATATATATATATATAGATATATATATATATATATGTATATAGATAGATATATATACAATATACGCAAAATTGTTCATAAAAAGTTATTGAAATTGATTTTTGGGAAAATCTAAATATTTATTCATAACAAATAAAAAGTTTTTACAAAATCAAATTACTGCAGAAAATAGATTACATTTTAGAGAACCAAAACTTAAATATAACAGCAATCCTGTTTTTTTAAATTAAAATTAAAAAAGTTGTTCTGTGAACACTTTTGCATCTATCCTGTGACTAACTAAATAGTCTCGTTTTTATTTTATTTATTTAATATTTAGTGTACTCGCCTTTAGCACGAATTACAGCCTTCACTCTTTTAGGCATACTTCCTAACAAGTTCTCCAAATATTGTGGATCAATCTCATTCCACGCTTGTTGAGCGCGTACCCAAAGTTCTTCGCAGTCTTTTGGAACAATTTTGCTTGCTACTACTCTTCTTTTCAAATAACCCCGCACATTTTCTATGGGATTGAGAGATTGAGAGAGAGGAAAACAAACTTGTATACAAATCTTATGCTTTGTCTACACAGTCAAAGTAAAACTTTGGAAATTTCATGTCGGACAAGAACGGCAACCCTTTCCCAATTCACCTATAGTTTTAGCATCAAAAACTTCTTTTCACGGGAACCACGAACCAATAATCAGATACAGTTGAAATTTGCAGGCCACATTGGACTTAAGTAGGACCAGGTCTGATAGAAGCAATTTTAAATTGTGGGTAACTCTGTGCCAGTGGTGTCATCTTGAAAAATTACAAAGAAAAAAAACTGCTTTTTATCCTATGAATTCTGATTCAGTTACCAGATTTTCATGAAATTGACACAGTAGCTGAACCTTACGCTAGGCCGTGTATGATAGAAATTTGGCTGAAAAATTAGATTGGTGCTGCCAGCTATGGTACTTTTGGTGTCTTTGGTTTTGAAAATTCGCCCAGGAAAATAAAGCTTCTTGCCCTATAACTTCCACGGCAGTAATGATACCAATACGAATTTCATACAATTAATGAATTCTATTATAGGCATTATTCAGGCCGAATTTGGCTGAAAAGCCACTATAAGGTTGCCAGCTATTGTTGGTTTTGTGTTTATTTACAATATCTTTATTAAGCGATTTTATCGTAAATTTTCAAATGGTAATGATAATGTAGTGGCGTTATATGTCATATTCACAAGAAATGAGATAAATTGCTGTGCGAAAACTACAGGGGCATATCACTACTTTGTACCTCGTACAATCTCTTGACAAACATTTTAGATTTAAGGATTTCCCATCACGCTGAGAAAATTTTTGGTGAATATCAAGGTGGTTTCAGACGTGGAAGATCGACAACTGACCAAATATTTACGGTCAAACAAATTTTGGAAAAATACTGGGAATTCAACATTGATGTCCATCAAATATTCGTCGGCTTCAAACAAGCGTACGACAGCATCAACCGAACTGCATTATATAAAATCATGCTGTAGTTCGGAATCCCAGCAAAGTTGGTACGACTAGTGAAAATGACCATGACCGACTCCACGTCACAAGTGCTGATTTAGAATAATATGACCGACTCGTTTTCGACGAATGCAGGGCTAAAATAAGAGGATGGATTAGCTCCGGCACTCTTTAACTTAGCGCTTGAGTATGTCATCAGACAAATCCCCGTTAACACGAGAAGAACTCTTTTATTTAAACCAACACATCTAGTAGCTTACGCTGATGACATCAACATTATGTCACGTTCGTTCAACGACGCCAAGGAAGTATTTGTAGCTCTAGACGAAACCGCCAAGGAAGTTGGTGTTCAAATTAACGACCAAAAAACAAAAGTTATGACTCAATCAAGGAAAAGGACGTCAACAAGACAAAATATAACGATTGGGGACTATAACCTTTAAAAAGGAGACAACTTCGTGTACCTAGGGACGAACCTCTCGAAAGATGGAAATGAGCTTAACGAAACCAAACGACGAATTTAATTAGCCAATAAGATATTCTTTTCGGTGCTTCCCACTTTGAAATCTCGATCCGAACACAGGAATACGAAGCTTCGCATCTATAAAGCAATTATTAGACATGTGCTATGCGATGGAAGCGAAACCTGGACGCTGACGCAGGCATCTAAAAAAGCCTTGAATACGTTTGGGAGAAGGGTATTGCGAAGGATCTTCGGTCCAATACGGGAAGAAGATGGATGGCGAATCCGATACAACAACGAGCTGTATACCATGTATGACGAGCCAGAAGTCTCTACCGTTATACGACTCCAAAAACTACAATGGGCTGGCCACGTCGAACGAATGAGCGACAATCGAATCCCCAAACGATATCTTAAGGGGCGAGTGAACGGAGACAGGCCAGTCGGTAAGACACGCAAGCGCTGGGAGGATTCGATAGATGCTGACAGCAGGTCACTTTTGGGAGCACCGAACTGGGGGACGCGATCACTGAACCGGGACGAACGGAGTCGAAGTATTAAGGAGGCTAAGGCTCGATTCGGGCTGTAGTGCTCCTATGATGATGAATGATATTGTAGTGACAATAAAAAGCAAATATAAAGTTTTCGATTATTTGAAAAATTTTCCGGCTGGTAACCCTAAATTTCTTTACTTCTTAACTTCTTCTTAACTTTACTTCTTAACTTAACTTCGAATGCAGTCATCGGATCGAGACGAAATTCGCAGAGTAGGTTAACTTCAACGTGGAGCAGATGTGATATATTTTTGGCTTTGATACTGGTAAAAGGTTGCTAGCATGAGTCGGTGGTGCTATTTATGTATCAATAAATGCTTGCAGTTAGTATTCATACCGGAAAGAATAAATAACCAATGGAATAAAGGAATAAATAACCAATGCTTCAATTCCCAAAGTTCTGCAAATTTTTCGGATCGCAGACCCAAACACCAACTTCAGTTACAGTGCTGCAGGCACTGAGCATTTTTCTACATTAATATTATATGAGATGCTACTTTCAAAGTTTTGTGAAATAAGCAACTGAGAAAGAATATAATTAACAAGTGTTTTGCTCTCATTAACTTTGAAATTCATGCCAGTGGTAATATCTCAAACCTTTCCACCATATGAGTTATAATGCATTCTTGAAACCAAAGTAAAACGTGGCGTTTGAAACAGTTTGGCTGTAATAAGCAGCTCGTGTGGTAGAATGTAGTGATGGGCGATTGCGAGATATTTTAACAATCGAGATAATCGCAATCGGCGCCACAAAACAATCGAGATAATTGCAATCGAGAGAATCGCAATCGATGCGCCAAAATAATCGAGAGAATAATCGAGACAATCGAGATAATCGAGACAATCGGGATAATCGAGACAATCGAGCGATCCGAGATAATCGAGACAATCGAGCGATTCGAGATAATCGGCCGATTCGAGATAATCGAGACAATCGAGCGATTCGAGATAATCGGCCGATTCGAATAATCGAGACAATCGAGCGATTCGAGATAATCGGCCGATTCGAGATAATCGAGCGATCCGAGACAATCGAGGCAATCGAGACAATCGAGACAATCGAACATCTCGCAATCGATCATTCGGTCGGTCAAGTCATCGACAATCGGTTGACGGCAATTGAGTGAGCCATAAAGCACGTTTCGTTGGCGCAGCCAATAAAAAAATGTTCAAATATTTCAGCAAAAATATTAAGTGCTATTATTTGATCAAACTGCAATTTTTTGGGAAATATTGATGTATAAAAGGATATGTTTATCTTAAGTTAAAATTAAGATATCTTTAACTCTTTGGTGGCGGTGGGCATGTTAGTGTTTAAGCACACCAGTATACACAGTACGCTTGTAGAACCGCTTGTGAAGAATAGATTTGAATGGATTGGATATACTATTTAGTAGATTTTTTTACGTGTGCATACATATGGAATGTAATGATCAGATATGCATGGAAATTTGTATGGCTAGCATTTATCATGTATAAATGGCTGGTAGTTTTGCTAAAACTATTAAGTCTGATCAAAGTGTATGATCAAATTTTATATGAAGTTGAGTTTTGTCATGCTGTTAAGTATGTTAAAATAAAATCTGCTTTTAGATAGTGCAGTTTGAAAGCATATCATGTATCCAGTCTTTTCGTACTTGCGAGTATTTTATTCAAATATTCAAAAAGTTTTTAGGGCAAAAGTAGCTGAAATCGGCCAATTTTGGGTTAGAGTGGTTTCGGACATAACGGGCCAAGACCTATTGCTGTGATACAAACATTTCGGTTTTGTAGGGGAGTAAGGGGTTTTTTGCCCATAGTTTGGCAAAAATTGCCTTTACCGCGCTTTCAATGATTGAAAGTGGTCGGGGAGTACAATATTGCTATTTTAAGGATGAAAAAAATTTTTATGGGGAAAATTGGGCAAAAACGTCGAAATTTTCCAATTTTTTTTTTTGCGTAGCTTGAGTTCCGGGACATTTCTGAGCTGTTTTGGGGGAAAGTCCACACAAGTCTGGGAAAAAGTGGCCTAGTTTCGAAGATATGGCAAAATGAAATCCGCCGGAAAACCGACCGGAAAAACTGAAAGTAGCGCTAAAAGTGCTAAATAAGAAAAGGTTCAGATCCTTTTTGGTTCGATGATTGGCTTCTCCGGCTGTGCATTATGCCGTATCTTCGAAACTAGGCCACTTTTTCCCAGACTTGTATGGACTTTCCCCCAAAACAGCTCAGAAATGTCCCGGAACTCAAGCTACGCAAAAAAAAAAAATTGGAAAATTTCGACGTTTTTGCCCAATTTTCCCCATAAAATTTTTTTCATCCTTAAAATATCAATATTGTACTCCCCGACCACTTTCAATCATTGAAAGCGCGGTAAAGGCAGTTTTTGCCAAACTATGGCCAAAAACCCCTTACTCCCATACAAAACCGAAATCTTTGTATCACAGCAATAGGTCTTGGCCCGTTATGTCCGAAACCACTCTAACCCAAAATTGGCCGATTTCAGGTACTTTTGCCCTAAAAACTTTTTGAATATTTGAATAAAATACTCGCAAGTACGAAAATACTGGATTAATGATATGCTTTCAAACTGCACTATCTAAAAGCAGATTTTATTTTAACATACTTAACAGCATGACAAAACTCAACTTCATATAATATTTGATCATACACTTTGATCAGACTTAACAGTTTTAGCAAAACTACCAGCCATTTATACATGATAAATGCTAGCCATACAAATTTCCATGCATATCTGATCATTACATTCCATATGTATGCACACGTAAAAAAATCTACTAAATAGTATATCCAATCCATTCAAATCTATTCTTCACAAGCGGTTCTACAAGCGTACTGTGTATACTGGTGTGCTTAAACACTAACATGCCCACCGCCACCAAAGAGTTAAAGATATCTTAATTTTAACTTAAGATAAACATATCCTTTTATACATCAATATTTCCCAAAAAATTGTAGTTTGATCAAATAATAACACTTAATATTTTTGCTGAAATATTTGAACATTTTTTTATTGGCTGCGCCAACGAAACGTGCTTTATGGCTCACTCAATTGCCGTCAACCGATTGTCGATGACTTGACCGACCGAATGATCGATTGCGAGATGTTCGATTGTCTCGATTGTCTCGATTGCCTCGATTGTCTCGGATCGCTCGATTATCTCGAATCGGCCGATTATCTCGAATCGCTCGATTGTCTCGATTATCTCGAATCGGCCGATTATCTCGAATCGCTCGATTGTCTCGATTATCTCAAATCGCTCGATTGTCTCGATTATCTCGAATCGCTCGATTGTCTCGATTATCTCGAATCGCGCGATTGTCTCGATTATCTCGATTGCAACAATCGAGTCCAACTTAAATAATCGAGATGTTTCGAGATATTTGAACAATCGAAACAATCGATTTTAATATCTCGTAATCGCGCATCACTACTAGAATGTGTACTCAAAACCTGCACGATTCTTCTACTGTTCTTCAAACATTCGTGTTTTTAGCGGCTCAAGTGCGCTAAAGTTTCTTTAAATATATTTATACGTAGCTATGTTATACCTTTTTTTTGGCGATAAATAACTAATAATACATACCTGCAAGCCACCTGCTACACAAGCTGCATCACTAAAATCTCGCATAGATTGATGGATGCTCGCTTCAAAATGGGTTGTTGTGAACGTTATATGTTGCCCTAAAAGTTAACATTATAATCTTCACGCAATCTCAAAATTGCATTTTCTAATTGCAAATACCCGGTTCGGCGACCAGTGTCCAAATGCATGCTTTGTCATCAGATTGCATGGATATTATGCCTGTATCATTGACCAAAATCAACCTTCCACAATTCTGAAAACAAAAGATAAAAAAAATTTAGTCAATATTTGGCAATGACATGCATTGAACTTTTGTATGTATTGCTTACCATATGGTATTCTAGAACGAATCCTTTATATTCGGTGTCTGAGTCTGTTTGCATGACCACCAACATGGAATTCGTTTTCGTCGAGTTTATTGTGATATTTGGCAAATCGTTCCCACAACTTCTATCCAGCAGTATGTTGTCTGGATTGGCTTCAGTACCCTCGTAGATAGCAACATAATCGTGCACGCAAACCGGCGAAGCTTCCAGGTCGAATTCACTAAAGTTGAAATGAATCGAGCTGAATTCATCCACTTGAACTAGCCATTTGCATTCCAAATTCGGTTCGTAGTTGTGCGGATAGTTTGGCGAATGAATATTGCCAGCATCGCTTTTAAAGACACCACCACATACTAAAAGCAATAACACCCGTGTTTTGAACTAGTATATCTACTCGCATATTGACATTTTATCATTAAAGTTTGATATAATAGCTAATAAAAATCATAAAACGATCTTACTTGCGGGAACTTGCTTGTAAATTGCCTTGAAACCACGGCCAGTACTTGTCGCATCCGTGTAAAACTGTACGAACATTGTATTTCCATTGCTTCTCACCATCGTGGTATTGTCAATAATACCACAATATGTGACAATTTTCTGTTCTGAATTTTTCCCATTCGCCACCTACATAAATCAGAAATAAATATTGCTTGCAGTGCTGAAAACTAAATATAAATGCTACTCACCAACAATCCGTCATATTCGCATAAGTGCTCCTCTAATTGCATATCAGCTATATTCAGTTCGATCAAATGTCCGTACTCGACTTCTATGACCCATTCGCAGTACGCATTGTGAGGATAATTGTTTGGGTAGCCCGGCGATGTAAATTCACCCGAAGGCTGGGTTAGCAAGCCTCCACATCCTTCAATTTTATATTCCAACCGGAAACCAGACGCATGCCCGGAGTCGTCAGTTTTAAAGGTGATTTGAAGTTCTTCAGACGAACTTTCAAACGTTTCTACCGGTTTCTTGCAAATTTTCTTAGCAGAAGCAAATCTCTTTCCAATTTTCTCTGAAATTTCAACATAGTCGTATGGACAGAGATCGCTTGCGTCCTCTTGGGAATCATCTTCGAGCTCGATGTGCGCGAAGTGAACGACAATTTTACTGCTTTTACGTCCTTTGATTGTCCACTTGCACTGTGAATTGTCTGGATAGAAGCTGGGGAAGTTTGGTGACTCTATAACGCCTTGTAGATCGTTCAGCTCGTTATTGCAGTTGGTGGAATACGACAGCAGAAATCCTTTATTTGCGTTGGACACATCGCTCACAAACCGAATCAAGGCCTCATTTTTATTTGTTTTAACATGCAAAACATCGTTGAACGAGCTACAGTAACGTCCGATTTTGTGATTCCGTGTACCCAGTCCGTCATATATTTCAATGTAGTCGTAAAAGCAAGTGGACGATGGTTCAAGCAACAGCTCTGGGATAATAATGTCTATAGCCGATCCTTTACTGACCGTTATTCGCCAATCGCATTGCGCGTTGTGACCATAAGGACCAGGATAATTCGGAGAAGTGATCGTCCCACGATATGTCGCTATATTACCTCCGCATCCAGTCAGCGTGCCATCCCATTCAATTTCAAAACCTGCACCTGATCCTGAGTAGTCCGAAACGAATTTCAAATACAGTTGATTCGAGAATGATGGAATTCGCTGAGGAATGTCGACGCCACAGTATTTCCCAATCAATGGTGATGTTTCCGAGTTACCGTTTCTACAGGAATTTCATTTTGTTTAAAAACTCAGTATACGAGCCAGAAACTTCATTTTTCGAAATAATTATTTTATTGATTTATGAATTGTTTAAATCAATAGAAAACAGTACTATCATGTACTGAACAAAGTAAAACAAGCATAAATCTATGCTTAAAGATAAACTAATTCAGAAAAGAAAATCACCAATGCAGAAAAAGCTTACTAAGCGTAAGAAGAAACTCATCAAGAATGGCTCATAAGAAGACCCAAATGAAACAGTGGTTCCCTAACTAAACACAATAAAAACGAAACAATAAGAGTGAAAATTCAAATCAAATTGAATTCTTAAGAAAAAAATTCTACTGCTTTTGAAAATTATAGTATGCCAAATTATCATAATTTGCAATATCAATACAATTTTTTTCTACGAAATATAGCTTTTTATATACAGAATCGTGTTGTTTTCTAAGAGTCAAAATACGGAACTTAAAGGGCATTTTTATAGAAACTTATGCGTTTTAATCAGAACCTTAAGTATCGAGCAACATTCTAAGCTAGAGCAATCAGGCCATTGCGGCGCATTGGTATATACAGTGCTGCCATTTTAGCATTTTGAATGCTAGATCTGGCATTATTTTTTCTAAAACGGCATTAGTAACTCGGAGTTAGCATCTAGCATTATTTTTAGCATTTAAATTTAGATTTCGGAATAACCTGGCTGTTCACATCAAATTTTTCTCAATAATAGCTCTGTTCGTGTACTTACAGCCGCGTTCATGGACTGAAACTTCCTGAATTATGTGGTGGGGGAAATTCATGAAAAATACAAAAATGAAGTGACAGTTGTTTGATTTTGAAATAATGATATTTTTATGATTTGTCGAAAAAACCCTTGTCGCGAATGGTTAGATGGCTGAAATTTAGGCAATAGATTGTTAATTTATTTATAAGGATAAGTGATTATAAAGTCATCTAAAGCAGTAATAAAATATTTCCACAAAAATATTCGACTTTCATGATAACATTGCGCGAAAAATATTTTCCTTACCACGCATATTTGAAAATATGGGTCCTGTTGATGAAATTGCGGCAGACCCATCGTAACCAAAAGTACATTAGAACTAGTATTACACTTTTGTGCTTTCAGGAGAACAAAGTATAAATAGTAGTGGTTTTCAGAAAGTAATGAACTACTTAAAAGTAATGGTTACTCAAAGTAATGAAAAGTAATCAGTACCGGAAAACGAAAGTAACCATTACTTTTCTCATGATCGTTCCTTCGTCGTTTTATGAATCAGCTTTGACTGTAGTGAGAGTAAAGAAAGTAAAAAGGACGAACTGAAGGACGAACTGAAGGAAAAAACTGAACAAACTAACATGCAACCTTCAGTTGATGTCATTCAAACTTCAAGTAGTGATTTAGGGATTGAAGAATCTATAACCAGTGCAATCCCAAGCACAACAACTAGACCCGATGAAGAGATTGGATTGTGGGCTGCATTCGAAACAACAGTTACACGTGCCAAATCAATTCCAGCATCCGGACTCTCATTTAAATATGACAATCCGGTGAAGAGCCCAATATTTTAAGGAATCAAAATCCTCTACATGGTGGAAAACAAGGTCACAAATTTATCCAAGATTCAGAAAGTTTGCGAAAAATAAAAAGGCGTACCAGCAACTTCTGTTCCCAGTGAGAGAATATTTCCGAAAATAGGCCAGGCAATATCGAACAAGCGGAGTAGACTAAAACCAAAAAAATTGCGGATAATGGTTTATTTTGAATTCGAATACAAAATATTTAAATTTTCATTAAACTTGGTATGAAGTGCTTTTTCTACTGTTATTTGTCAAGAGTGATTTTTTTAATATTCTTAAGAATAGTTTTTTTTTACTAATGAATGTTTTTTTTTTAAATCTACCAAGAATATCATGCATGTAAGAGCATACATTTTCCGTTGTTGTCGTAAGAGTACACATTTTTCCGAGTTGTCCTTGCAAATAGTAGTTACAGTAATGAGTAACGATATAAAAGTAATGATAACTACCTTTGAAAGTAATGATTCGTTATCATTACTCAAAAGTAACGAAATTACCCATCAGTAATATAGAGTTGATCATTTATTCTTTGTTTACGATTCCCGGGAAACCCCAATGCTAGTGACAAGTGCTATTGACATTGCAGAAAAAGCGAAATATTAAGTGAAATAAAATAAAAAGGTAGATATTAAGGCAATTTTGTATTGCTTTAAATATGGTAAATTTCAGTTTCTCGTTCCACTAAATCGTGATGATGCTAAAAATTTAAGATGTGGTCCCATCAACTTCAGACTTCCAGGAGCCTCGGACATCTACAAGTTCAAGATAACCAACTTATGAATCAATTGTTAGGATAATGATGAAGAAAAATCTTCGCCATCCGACATTAATACTTTTTATTCACTTAAAAATAAATAATTGTTTCGATTGCCAGACTCCAAATGATGTTTCGAAAAATATTGGTGGAAATGAGCTTTATACAAGAGAAGAAGATTGAGATGTAATTAACATATCTTTAATAGATATAGAATCATCTTGAGATGCAAATCTTAAACTTCTAATTTAGTTTTCTTATACAAATATATATTGTTTTCATATCAAATCATGTTTATTTTAACAAAATAAGTAAGTATTATTTAGCATTATAATTTTGCGGAATCTGGCATTATTTAGCATTAAAAAAAATTGAATCTAGCATTATTTCAAAAATATAAATGGCAGCACTGGATATATACCGCACAGAACACTGAAGTGATCTTGTTTCAAATCACGTTCGAATTATGTGCACATGATCTATTGAGAAGCAATATCTAGATAAACGTGCACAGGACTTTAAAATAGGGGGGACAAATATCAGTTTTTGTCAGCCACTTTCCTTAATTTTCATGAAAGTACTGTGAAGGCACAAAAGTGATTTTTTTATAAAGGAAGTACCGCAATATACCGCAGTATTTGAGTGTCAGTACTCATTCAGTGCACACTCGCCTTGAGACATAACGTATTTTCACATTGATTATAAGATTGATTAAATCAGTGCATCGGTGCATTGTTTTTTGGGTCTTGCGCACCTCACTAAAGCCGAGTGAAGTAAAGTACAGTTAGGTGCATAGTAGCAAGTACCGTTCGTGACTGTGATGTTAAAACATACATATGCGGTGGCAAATAATAATTGCACTTCCTAGTGCAATAATCAAGTGAAAGAAAACAATCGATTTTAATTTGAAGCCTGATGGGTGGAGAGAAAACTATAAACTCCAGAGGCATCGACCGTAGATGAGCTGATAAACAAAATTGCTGCAGCGGAGAAAGCAACAGCTCTGGAAAAAGAAAGTCGTGCTCCTTATCGAGAAGCAAACCATCTTTGTCGGCCGAAAATGACTTTCTTGGCCGCTAATCAACAAAGAAGCTGTAGTATTGCAGCAAAGGTGAAACTAACCCCAGAAACATACCGAACAGCCATCCATGAGCTACCGATCGCAGTGGTAGTAGCAGAATTATCTACAGCATCATCAGACTTAGCCAATTCGGACAGTCAGGTTTTTAACCTGGTTGCGTGACGAAGGACAAACATTTGTACGCAAAACAAGGAACAAGTACAAATTTCACCTTTGATAGCCCCGAAACAGACTTCATCTCCCCATAAATTTTCAATCAAATGAATGCTCCAAAGTTTTAAAATATTTTGAGTGACAGATCACTTATCCTGTGTGTCGCTCTGGAAGACCAGAAGAAGATCTTCAAGCTCATAAAATGCAGTGGTCAAAATGCTACAACTTACACTGCAGCTTGAGAGAAATACAAGCCATTCATAACTCGCAGCCTACACAGGGGCATTATTAAAGGGGCGGATATTTACTCTGAGTTAATGGCGTAGTACCTTGACCTAAAACTGAGTAAATCGATGACCGCTGTAGATTTCAGACCCCAGTCCAGGCTTTTCATGGCACAATTCTAGCCTTTCCAGGAGCTAGCTGCTGTATTTGAAATACAGTCCATAGTCTGGTAGAGAGTAACTTGGGAGAAAATCCGCAGCAAAAAAGGGCTACAGTGCTATAGCTGCCAAAATTTCGGTCATGTAGGAAACTGCATCGTCGTCCATCGCTGCATGAATTGCCCGGAGAGAGGCACGAATTGACTGCAAAAAAAAAATGAAAACGCACTATCTCCATGCGTCAAGTGTGGTTTAACCCAGCTAACTATCGAGGATACCCGGCTTACCAGGAAATGGTGGTAAGAATTGAAACGAAGAATATTCACCGCGATCAAACCCAGAGGGATGCGACAGCAGTTTGTGACGCAGAGTGCCGCGAACTATAAGCGAAGTGACATCTCATATGCTCAACCAGCAGGAGGTCGGCTTCTCCTGGCTCTGGAGCTGAGTTTTCTCCAACTCAGCTTATGTCAATCTTGGGCTGATAAATTACTTAATCAGCGAAATATTGGCAGTGGAAACTGATGTTTGAGGGCTTGTTGCCAGTCTTAAACTGCCAATTACCTTTCTTAAGTAAACTGGTTGATGTAGTCACATTCCATATCACTTCGCTCATTGTGGTGGCGCAAAGAGCGTCAACTCAATACAGTCAAATTTCGGTACTAGGCCACCCGGCGGGAACGAGCGAAAGTGGCATAGTAGCGCAAGTAGCATAGTACCGAGAGAAAACGTCTGGTCTAACTGCTTTTTCTGAATAAAAGTACATATTTTGGGCTTGACTGAAACCAATAATTTTTACTGTTTCTCTATCATTTTTTATATTTAAATTCAAAATTTACACTACAAAGGTACACTACTGAAGAATGATTCATAGTATCTGGATTTACTCTGTCAAGTTTTCTATCAGTTTAGCCAAAAGCTCTCAAAAATGTTTGGCAGGCGCATCTTTCTTGAACGTGATGCCGTGGCGTTTTTTGAAATTGTCCAGCCAACCATCGCTCGCCATGAATTTTCGGAGGTGCATAAGCTCGGCCAGTTTAATTGTGTTTTCCTTCATCAGATCGCAACTGACATGCAGATTCTTCCCTCTTGCTTGTTTCAACCATATTAGCACGCCCTCATCGACTTTCGGATTAAGAGCTTGCGTTAGCTTCATGCGCTTCGATGGAAGTCAAACTTTGATGGCCGCCTCGATTGCATCCTTCTTGCTGAGACTGCCCTTCACGGTAGCTCTCTTGACTTCGATGTCCCATTTCTTGCTTATTTCTCTGGCCAGCTTAGACTGATTCCGCTCGTTCTTCGCGGCATCAATGACCTCCTTCTTCTTCTTCAGCGTAAACTCAGTCCGCTCGGACTTCTGAGCTGACATTGTAGGCTGCTTTTCGAACTTCACTACAGTACGAGATCACAAGTGTATGCGTGTGTAAGAGAGATACCGAAAAGATGAATTTGACTGCAGTCTTGAGTTTACGAGTGGCATAGTAGCGAGATTTGGCTGTATCTTCTTGACCTTTAGAAATTACAATTAATAATGATAACAGAAACCAGAATTTCGCAAATTTTGGGTTGGTTTGATAGGGTACATCGCACTTTAGGACAACCGAAATGGTGGCTCTACACTCTTAGCTAGGAGTAATTTCGATATGGATCCCAATGCGGTCCCTGATCTGAAGTGCTGTGCGTTTGACCAAAACAACGGACCATAGGCGAATTCTCGCAGTATCTCTGTACGTTTGATGTAGTTCGTCAAAGTCAAGTCTATTGCATGATTTCGGAGTCATTAACTCAATCATATCCCAATTTAAATATTCGCTTATCGGTGGCGATATAAACTCGAGACACCCAGAATTTGGAGATTCCGTGACGAATGGAAACGGTAGGGTGACGCTCAAATAGCTATAACTAAGCAGTAGTCCAGTTTCCTTCCAAGTAGTTGCTCCGAATTCACCAACAAGACTATAAGTAGTAGCTCAAAAATATATTTTTTTCTAGTGTCAGAAGACCTGCACAGCAGTATTGATTCTCCAAACTGCTGGCCATAAGCAGGTGTGTTTGATCACTTTGCCGTGAAACTCCATGGAAAAAACTCCCAAAGACCAGCAAGTCTTACGAAAATACCGATTTAGAGAAATTTCAGCTTGACATAGACCCTGCGGTAGTAACTCTTGATGTTTGTGTGACGGAAAACAAACCACCAGATCGATGGTCTCATAGAGTGCATTAATGAAATCATGTATGAAACCACTGCCGAGAGCACTCTTGATAAATATTAAAATCATACGCGTCCACCGGATATGGTTAAGCACATGAAAGTGAGACACATTTGACCCTACCAGTTAAAGCATATTTTTCATAGACATAAGAGAGATCGGATCACCCATCGTACAAGTCGCTGCTCTCAAAGAGGGAAAACGTAAAATAGATAGCGATTTCCTTTCAATTTCTCTGCTTCCTAATTTGGGCAAGCTTTTTTAGAGAATTTGGATGGAAATGATAAACAATCATTGTGAGCTCATATAAATAGCTCCTGATTACCAATTTGACTTTAGGTACAAGCACGGGACACAACACGCCATCTCGTCCTTACACAATCATATTTGTGTCACGTTTGAATGGGCAAAACACTCCAAAAAAGCTTTTGATAAAAGTTGATAAAACCTGGATTTTCGCAGCAGGTAATAAAATTTATTGAAAGCTTTCTTTTTAGCAGAAAATACGATGTCAGCATAAATGGAGCAGATTGTCTCAAAGGGCCTGTGACAACCAGAAGAACCAGAAGGTCCTGTCACTGGACCAATTCTGTATACCATATTCATTGCCAACCTTCCCGATCCAGCTGACCAACCTCAAGTCTAAGTCCTCTAACACGCTCTTATTTGCATGAGCAAAGACCCGTTCAAAGCAGTGAAGAGCCTGAAATACTATTTGGTCGTACGTGACCTTTACTGTGACGAATGGGGTATCTAACTTAATAGCCGTCAGAAACAGCTTTGTGCATTTCACAATCCTTCTAAATATCGGTGATCGCAAACTATTCCCAATATTATCAACATACTCGCGGTCGCGTTTTGAACCTCAAAGATTACTGCTAGCTCATATCTGAAGTACCTCGGTGCTGATTTTAATGAATTTTATAAGCTTTATCCTTATGTACGGTGTAAAATCAAAACTGCCAAATCCGCATGGGCGTGGCCACCAAAACGATGGGCACCAAAATGATTAGCATGACCACCAAAGCTATACCTATTTGCTTATCAGACTAAATCGGCCTATCCTGATTTACGCATCCTTATCTTGGAATACCTGTTTTAAAACTGCTATGGCAGAGGCGGAGATATCCAAAAAGAGAGTCCTGCGTCTCTGCACTGGAAGGTTCTCCAATCTGGTAACTAAGAAGTGACCAAAGAACTTTCTTCTGCACTAGGAGTCGAGACTAAAGCCACTAAGCACCAGGCCTCAGAATTAATGACAAGGTGACTGATCTGGTCACTTAGATGTACTTTATGCGCTCCGCAAAGATAGCGTGCAATCCACAGCTTGTTAATACACTTTTTGCTTATAAAGGCCGTACAACGAACATGAAGGACTAGATGTAAGACCTTAAATAAGATTCAGGTCTATTTAGGCTAAGTTAGTTGTGATTAAGCATAAAATAGTATAACATAGTATAGGTTATGGATAAGATAAAATATAAGTAATTATTGCCAAGATGATCCCAGCTTTTGTACGGGCTGAGTAATATTATTAACGTGTAAGATCTTAAATGCGAAAGACAATAAATATTAAAAATAAAACCGACAAGAGCGAGCAGTCCAAAATTGTGTAGCTACTAGATTTTAAATTTTTTTATTGTTAATTCAACTCTAAGTTAGATTAAGAATACAGAGATAAAAAAATGAAATAATACCTTGTTTTCATTTAAAAAAAAAGTTTTCTTATCAGTCGAATAGTTTCAGATTTCTAACGACGAAATGCTACCACATCCGTCAACACTAACTAGAATTTGGAAGCCATTTGGTGGATACGAGCTTTAGTGCTCCAAAGCTTCGAATAGCCACGTATCTTACTCAGCAATTGTTTGCTTTTTATTTGCTCAAACTTATCATTCAACATTAATATCATTTTATTACAGCTAAGCATACATGTTATACAAACCTAATTTCCAAATAATCGTACTGACATCGAGCTTCTGCTTCCAATTCAAATTTTTTCACGTTCAACTCGATTTGGTTGCCAGTTGGAACTGATATTGTCCAAATGCAACTTTTATCGGACGAATATTGATCAGGGTAACCAGGAGACTTTAAAATGCCACTTGTTGAATGAAAATTGCCCCCACAAGCTAAATTGGATTTAGATTACAAAAAAAGCAATAAAAATTGCCCACATTACCTTTTCGACTGTCCAGAAAATAATATGTTGCCATAAATCCTTCACCAGATTCCGAGCTGTCCGATTCAAATTTGATTGTTATTATATTCGAAGAGCTAGTTAGGGCCGGAGGTTTTTCGCTTCCACAGTATCTACAAAAGTACCAATTCAAAGTGTGAAATTAATTATTTTTCCAATTTTAAAATGTTTTTATTCTACCTGCCAACTTTCGATCCAAATTCAGTTCCATTTTCAAATATTTCAACAAAGTCGTAAACACAATCTGATGTCTGCTCTAATTGAAATGAAATCCATGAAAGATGAATAAAATATCCAGGCGGAGCAGAAATAACCCATTCACAATTCGCATTATCTTTATAGGTACCATCGCTAAACTCAGTATTCAATGGAGGCTTGATTATCAGGTGAGGCTCTGTTAATACTCCTCCACATCCTGTCATTAGGAAAAAATGCGTTTTGAAATTAGCATAAATCATGTTGATTGAATTTTATCAATTCTTACCAACATCGAAAAATGAGTAATTAGCTTTAAATCCGCGCCCACTAATGGACTCGTCCGTCGACAATTTCAAAGTGAGCAGATTCGACTTGGAAATGACTGATGGCGGTATTTTAGATCCGCAATACTTGCGCGTACTTTCAGTGCTGATGCCGTCAAAGATCTACAGGGAACATGAAAGGTTTATGTGTACATTACTGTAAGACCAAAAGGTACCTCGATAAAATCCATATTGCATGTAAAAGTTTCGTTGTCTTCATTCATGTGGCCCTCTATACCGAAGTCCTGGAACGTCAGCTGTATAGCCTTTCCAGCAGGTGCAATAATTTCATAAAGACATATACGGTTATGAGCATATGGGCTCGGATACATGGGAGACATGAGAATCCCTGCCGAGTCCTTAAACTTTCCACCACACACTGTGAATTAAAAATTAAAATATAAGTGCATAATATAAATATAACTGTATGTGTCAAAGTTTAATTCAAGGAATATAAATCAATTGTAATAGCTGTGTTAATGTAAAGAAATTTTTATGAATATAAAAAAACTGCCGAGGAAAGTAGACATAAGCCGGTAAAAAAAATTTTGCACATCTCATATCCAAGCGAAGATTCATGGCTAACCTAAAAAAATATTAAAAGTGAAAGTAATATATTAAAAAAAGCTGCTACTTAGAAGCTCTGAGCATGGATTTCGGAACTTTGACACAGTGTTCTCATGAATGTCCGCAATAACGATCAATAATTATAAAAACCAGATGAAACATTGAAAGTAATCCGAAATCCATGTAAGCAATCTGACTAGCCAACCATAGCTTTGGAGCAGCCATAAGATAACACAATTTGGTGACAAGGTTTAAATAAAGGATTCATTGCTAAACAATCGGTGTACTAACATTAAGATAAAATTTTCACTACGCTAGCATTAAAATTATTCCTGTCAAAAGCAACGAGCAGACGAGCCAGGCATCTAAATGGATTTAAACGGACGACATGGATATGATTTTTATATCACCATGGTCGTTTATATGATGTTCTGCTCAAATTTAATTTATCAAATAAAAGTCTAAAATCCGTGAATTTTGTAGCATCAGGCAGCTTTCCATTGGGATGTCTGCATGACAAATTTAGCATCAGAAAATTCCCAGTTGGGATTTCTGAATACCACATCGACTTAAAACAAAAAAAACCCTGCTGTGCGAATTTCGTATTGACCCAAAGACTGCATTGAAAGTTATAGGGATGCAAAGAAATTTAGGGTTACCATTCGCAAAAGTTTTCAAATTTTCTAGATCTTAGTATTTGGTGTTTATTTTCACTATAAGATCATTACGATTTGAAAATTCTATTATAAAATCGCTATGCCAAAAAATACAAAAACGACCATAGCTGGCAACCATATCATTATTTTGAAATTAAATTTCTACTGAATATTGCCAACAATAAGTTGT
The DNA here is from genome assembly GCA_947369275.1 of Nemotelus nigrinus. Taxonomy (NCBI): domain Eukaryota; kingdom Metazoa; phylum Arthropoda; class Insecta; order Diptera; family Stratiomyidae; genus Nemotelus; species Nemotelus nigrinus. The sequence continues at coordinate 158,632,145 of OX376372.1, read as the reverse complement.
ATTTGCCATTTAAGTTTCGATATGATTCAATGACTGTAGTGGAAGCTATAGGACAAAGAGCTTTATTTTCTCAGGAATTTTTCAAATTTAAGACACCAAAATTACCATAGCTGGCAGCTCCAACCGAAGTTTTCAACCAAATTTCTACCAAACTTCGTCACAATCGAATGACTGAATCAGAATTTATAGGGCCAAAAGCAGTTATTTTTCTTTGTGATTTTTCAAAATGGCACCACTGGCACAAAATTGCCCTAATGTCAAAATCACTTCAATCAGACCTGGTCCTACTTAAGACCAATACATTCTGTAAATTTCAATTAATTCTGATTATTGGATCGTGAGTTTCCGTGAACAGGAGTTTTTGATGCTAAAATATAGGTTGATTGGGAAAGGGTTAATAGGCGTGCCCGTTGTAAAGTTTCAAATTTTTTACTTTGGCTGCGTAGACAAAGCATAAGATTTATATATGATTGGCTTTTTTTCAAGAAACGACATTTTTCCGGAGATTCGATGATTTGAATGTTTTCACTTTCAGCGCCTATCCTAGCTACAGGGTTGCTAACATGCTCATTAAAACCTAAACAAATTTACAGCTAAATAATACCAATATGTTCTGAAAGTTTCATAATGATTAAATAGCGTTGTCAAAAGTTATCGCAATTTGAAAATTTTTTAATTTTCCCGTTCTCTTTTTAGGCACCTAGCGCACACATGGGGTTAAAAAAATTCCAAAACACTATCCGATTCACATTTAAAACACGTTCGAAATACATTATGCTACCATAATTTTTGCAAAAAGTATTTATGTACGGAATAATAGGTATATTAAAAATATCACTAAAATGGCCGCCGGCGCCAAAGGGTTAAAAATAATTGATATTTAGTGTAACCTGGACCTATTCTGCATATACACCAATGTATCCTGAAAGTTTCGGCTCAATTGGATGGCGGGTTCCCGAGAAATAGTCACTGAGTTTTTTTGATGATATATACACTCAGAGTCATAAGTCTATAAGCAACCAATAAAAAAAGTTTCGTAAGAATGTATTTTAAATATCAATCAATTTATTTAATTCAGTTTTTATTTTTCTTAAACAATAATAAAAGTAACATGTTGACGCCAAAATTCTTTCAACGTGTTAGCAAAACAGCTGAGATAACGGTTCTTTTGTTCTTCTGGATAGCAAAACAAAGAATCAAAAGTCTACAAGCAATAATTATGAAGAAGTTTTAGAATGTTAAAATTAAATTTTTCATATAAGCTAGTCGGATAGCCGCGACGCTTAAGAACTTCCAATAGGCGGTTTTTCATCGAAGCTACAAGTTTACTGGTCTCCTGAACTGTTATTTCCGCCCACTTCTTTAATATTATGTCTTTGAGCTGTTGTTTTGTTGAAATAATATGTTTGCGTATTTCTCTTTCCAATAGCGCCCGTAAATGCTCAATGGGGCTTAAATCTGGTGATTGTAGAGGCGAGTGAAATTGTTTGGGGGCCTTGTACAGTAGTCAAGTGCGCACAAATTCCGCAGTGTGCTTGGGGTCGTTATCGTGTTGAAAATAAAAAAATATTTGTAGTCCCAATTTGTCAGCACTGGATTGCATATTACGTTTTAAAATATTATTATTAAAATATAAAGTTTAAATATAATTTAAGTATTTCTTTGCGAAAGCTATGCGCTTTTTTCAATTGATTACAGAAATAAGCGGTTTCTTTTGTGCTACTCTAGCATGAAAACCAGACCGTCTCAAAATTCGTCGTGCAGTAACGACTGAAATACTTTTTGGCAAATATTTGCTGAACATCATTTGCAATGCAGTCAAGCGTGGATTATTCTTCACTGCATTCAATATTGAGTGGCTTTTACGGGACGTCAGCTTCGGTGGGCGACCAGAACGAGGTTTTGACGATCATTTCCTCCTCGCCGACACTTATTTCTTTCCTTTTAAACCCCATACTAAAATTTTTAGCTTTTTTTTAAAAAAAAAAGCAAGAGACTTTATTCTAGCTATCTGATCAATTAATATACCAATAAAATGCAATCAAAATTTTAAGCAAATTACCATCTGCACGCTTGCAAGATCACAACAATAATGACCGCTTGTAGACTTTTGATCGTTTGTTATGTTACGCTGAAGAACAAAAGTACTGTTATCTCGGCTGTTTTGCGAACTCATGCAAAGAAATTTGGCGTCGACACAAATGTGGGCTTGAAAAGTGCGCTCAGTAGGGAAGAATGACTAACGAACATAAATTAAATTTCACGAAAAGTGCGAACAGTTGTTAAACTCCTTTATGCTTTTGTTTTGATTCGGCCAAAGTCAGAGGGCGGAGTGACCCCGCATTATCATATCCCCAACAATAACAGGGGCCTGAAGCTGTCTGCCTCATCCTCAGGCTTGCTAAAAAGAGGCATGTTTCCCCGTTTTAAACTTTCGTGTGTTTTCAACCCCCTTTAATTCAGGTAGCTAGCAACGTGCTTTGTCACGTCTTGGCTGGGTTTGGCTTACAGCCCATGCCTCCAAGCTGCTTCTGGTCCTCTACGGACAAAAGCTTCTTCCCTTTTGTAAATTGCGGCTAGAGTATGTTCATTAACGGATGAAATAAACGTAGCCTTCCACCTTTTCTGGGAGTGAATCCACCCCATTTTCTGTTAACCACCAGCTACGTAGAGCAAGCAAAGAGGACGCAAGCATCTGTCGGGGTCGGATTAAAGAGTGAGACCTTCGTTTCTAGGGCTTGCTGCTCCCGGGGCACTTCTTTTTTTTATTGTTGATTCGCCCCTGTTGGTGGTTTGCCCTCACTTTTACCATGGTTTGCAGGCTCTAGATTGGATTTCGGTTCAGTTGAGGCGCCTGCAAGCAACCTTTCCCTTCTTTAAATCGCTACAATTTATTGACCAAATCATTGAAAAGGATCAAAAGCAGTGGGAGAAAACAAAAAGAAAGCTGAGTGTCCACCACACTCCATCATTTCCAACAATTTTCATAGTAAGCGAACCACTCTACAATTATTAAATTCAACAGACATAATTCCACACCACAGACATTCAGTCCGTAGTTGAAGCAAACACAACTAATAGCCCAGTGAAATCCGACATATAAGAGGCGAAACTTCGGAAAAATTAGGGGAAAGCTGAATTTTGGTGTGTCACTTTTTATACGGGGTCAAAGGTCACCAAAAGTGACCTTTCCTAAATATCTCAGTAACGGTCATGTCTTCAGAAAAACAATGTATCACGAATTTGTAGCTTAGCAAATTTCAAACAAAAAAGATTATATAGCTTTTTCCTGTAACCATAACTGTTTTTGAGATATATTGATCTAAACATTGGTTACTAACAGCACCCGCATTCTCATCGGCATGTTAATATTATCCGATTTTGATTACGACTTGGCATGTTTGTGAGTTTGTTTTTCTTTGTTTAAGAGGCGCATAAAAAAAAGTACACAAACTTATCTACCAGACTCCAGGGTAGGTGGAAAAGTGTACTCCGAAAAGTTACCAGGGAAGTTACCAGTTGTAGGGACATCTGTTCGCTACTCTCTTCTCCGAAAAAAACTGTATTGCGGCATCATTTATGGGATATTCCACGAAAGAGCAGGACAAAATAACCAAATTGCAAATGGAAATAGGTTTTGTAACATATCATGGGCCTAGGAGCATGAAAAAGCACGATAATATCATGGCATAATTCTGTAAACGCTCATTCCTGACATTATAGGAGCTCAATCCGATGCAGATTATCCCCGAATAATCAGTTTTTTTACAAATCCTGTGATGGCTGCATAACGCCAAAGGGATATGACACGTCTCGAAACCAATTTGCACCTGAAATTACGTGACCTTGCCCTGATCTTTCATGGGATAAGACGGTATGGAAAAGAAAACTAAAAAACCGGGTATTTTAGGGTGGTTCGTTTGCGGGGGTGGGTAGGGTGTGGAAAGGGTGTGGATGTAGGGCTGGTCGTGTCATGTCAAGAATAGGCAATTAATAAGATAAAAAGTGATCCTACCTTGTTTAACAGTGGGCAAAGAGTAGGCAACGAGCTCATTTCTGAAGATTTGGGATGGATGCTCAGGGATACCGTTTTATGGCAAAGGGGGAGGGGGGAACTTTTCGGAGCACTCTTTTCCACCTACCCTGGAGTCTGTTAGATAAGTTTATTTATATGTTTTTTCTATGCGCCTCCTAAATATAGAAAAACAAACTCACAAACATGCCAAGTCGTAATCAAAATCGGATAATATTAACATGCCGTGAGAAAGAGGATGCTGTTACTAACAAATGTTTAAATCAATATATCTCAAAAACAGTTATGGTTACACGAAAAAAGTATATAATCTTTTTTGTTGGAATTTAACTAAGCTACAAACTCGTCATACATTGTTTTTCTGAAGACGTAACCGTTACTGAGATATTTAGGAAAGGTCACTTTTGGTGACCTTTGACCCCGTATAAAAAGCGACGCAGCACTCGAACCGATGGGGACTTTTGACATTTTGTTCAACACGCCAGTACCAAGGTTCACACCAAAATTCAGTTTTCCCCTAGTTTTTCCGAACCACCATGTTAGATTTCCCCGGACTATAAGGAAAATTGTTGATTTCACCAAGATTTTTCTTTCAGTGCGACTAATATTTTCGACACTAGGAGAACTTTTTCGGAAAAAACTTCACCTATCCTTTTCAAATATATGAATTTCAGTCCGTTGTTTTCTATGTTAATGACGTGATGTTGGATTGCTCAATCGTTTTTGGTACGGGTGCCGGGAGTTTTCCATTATGGCTGGTCCAGTTTTCTGCTCAAATTTCCTTGTCAAACGATGACATTTCTGTCAAATTTTTTTGACGTTTAAACAGTTGAGAGTTTGCCATTTTCAATCATAGATAGATATACGCTTGCGCAACGTTCACAGATAGTGCAAATTTACTATCAAAAGTCGTGTTCTGTTACATCAATATTACGCGCATTATAACCCGTTCACACTGAAGCTAAATGACGCGTGTCTGCGCTATTTTGCGTAGACTTGTGACGCAATCAATTGGTTGAAGCACCTGTCTCATCTGATACCTTCAACTGGCCGAAGCACCAATTGAAAGGCGTTGAAATGAATCCAATCAATTGGTCGAAGCACCAATTGAAAGGCGTTGCAATGAAACCAATCAATTGGTCGAAGCACCAATTGATTGATTCTCAACTTGCTACTTTCAATTGGTCGAAGCACCAATTGAAAGGCGTTGCAAAGAAACCAATCCATTGGTCGTAGCACCAATTGATTGATTCTCAACTTGCTATTTTCAATTGGTCGAAGCACCAATTGAAATTCCAAAATTTATTGTAGATATATGTTACATATTATATAATCATATATATTTTATAATCACCCAAAAATAAAAAAAAACTGTACTGATTTTTTAATTCTAGTTTTAATGATCTGCACGCTATGATTGTCAATACAAGACTGAGACTTTTCTCGCTATGAATCTAACTTAAGTACAAACTTGAATTTTTTGGGGAATAAGCATATCATGCAAATTCCAATGTTTTGGCTATAGCCATTTGCGAAAAATAGACAATATGAAAAATAGACAATGTGAAAAATAGACAATGTGAAGATATAACGTGATCAGCGTTGCATTTGCGTACTTAGAAGTTTACCCAGACGATATGCAAGGTGATCAAGTTACATCTTTTCGTTGCATTTCAAATGCTCTAGCGTAAACATTGTTGTGTCTACGAGCAATGCAATGAAGATGCCCACAGCGAAGAATGTGCTGAGTACGTTGCATTATTGCAGTTGTCCGTTAACAACGATTGTTCAATGTTGATATTGAACAACGCGGTTTCGATCAGCTGACCGCTTTAGAGCTTAATCGACCATAAAAATCCACCTGATTAACTATACATTTGTCTGGGCTGTTGACAGTCGAAAGCTACCTGATTTAGAGTTAATCCAGCATAAAGCAGGTACTATTGTGAATTTTGTCCCTGGTGAATTTTTCTCAGAGCGTGGTGAATTCCATCCATGAGAGGGAGAGTAGATTTCAATGAAATGTCCTTCGAACTTCGTTCTAAAATAACGAAAATTGAACAAAAAAGGAAAATGTGAGTTGGACAAAATGAAAAAAAAATTTCCTGCATGTTTCTGCACCATTTTCAGCCATTTTCACGCAAAAAATGAATGACGTTTCTCGCTCTAAATCTTCTCGCTCCAAATCACTTCGGCTAGAGTGAACGCTTCACCTGATTAACTTGACAGGTCCTAAAGCTACCTGATTAAGACTGTAGTGTGAACGCCATATAAGATATTGTTGTGTTTTACCGTTAAAACACATTTCGTGGATTCGATATTCTTCACATTCGTGAAATAAAAACAATTTTCTGTTGCAAGATTAATTACACTTTTATTTACATAACTAATTATAACCACTAAATCGCTTACACTTTACGATTGCACTGTTATAATTTCGCGTTGCAATTTAACACTTTTTCGCTTTCAAAATACATCCGCGCCCGGATACTTAATTCACTGTTTCGCTTTTCACAGTAACATACTTTACGCTGTTTACGCTATCTACTAACGAACTGCTAGCACCTCTCGCGGTAGTATTTATACTCTGTTTGGTGCGATTAATTCTTATTGCCCACATCTAGGCCTTTCTAGAACTGTCTTCGAAATGACCAATGGGAATTTCCGTTCTGCTGTCATGTGAGATCTGATTCATGGTTTGGGTTCTAGAATGTTCCGGTTTTTTGCTTTCTAGAGGGCTCTATGGGCTGTTTAAAGATATGTTCTGTTGTCATGGGAAATAAGACTGTGTCTTAGGTTCTCGAAGTTTCTCAAACTGCCTTCTAGACAATTATTCTACGTTTTATTCTACGTTTACGATTGTTATTGTTTATTGGCTATTTATAGATTGTTTTCGGTTTTTGGTTATTTATAGATTGTTTTCATTTCTGGAACACATGATCAGACAGACACCTTAACGTTTGCGCTCTTTCGGCCGCCGACACGTTGAAACATGTTTGTTCGTGCATGTAACACTATCTTGAATCCTTTCGCGGCGGCGGGTATTTTAGTGAACTTTCAGGTACCCCTGTATTTATATGCAGAGTACATTTTTGTCAAAAATAAGCAATGGAAATGAAAGCTAATTATATTTTATGCTTTTCCATGATAAAAAAAATGGAAATTTTAAACCCATGTGGACGCTGAGGGCATAAAAGTAGGCAAGGATTTGTTTTTTCTTTTCTCATAACTTCTAACAAAAGCTTTGGTATATCGAGAATTTGCAGAACGTATTGATTTTAACTTCCGATTTAGCTAAAAAATTTCTAAAAAATTCACACAGTAGTTGGACTTTACTCTAGGCTGAATTTGGTAAAACGAATTTTGAAAAATTAGTATAAAATTGCCAGCTATACATCTTGGGAACAGGGAACAGGTGCAGAAGGAGGACACCTTTAATTAATTTTCCGCTTCTGTTTTCTTTCACAACTTATTTCAACCATTCAAGAATTGAAACGAGGTACTCTGTAGCTGTTGAGACACCATTGCTTTCAAAATTGACCAACAGCATCCATTCTGAGTCCCAAAAGCAGCAAACTGTGACACCTTGAATGGTGGTGTGTATTATTTGAGCCACTGCATAAAGTTTTATTTAGATTCAGGCTCATAATGATGAGCTCAACTTTCGTCTTCAGTAAATATTCGATATATATATATATATATATATATATATATATATATATATATATATATATATATATATATATATATATATATATATATATATATATATATATCAGCAAAACGATTAAGGGAGATAATCTCTGGAGTGGCCGATCCGATTGAGCTGACATTTTCGGAGGACATAACTGTAGAGAGAGAGTCGGTGACAACTTATTATGTTTTATGCTTGTGTGTGTGCTGAGAGCCTAAAAGTAGGCAAGGATTTTTTTTCAAAATTTTGATTTCTCATAGCTTCTGACACAAACCTTATATCATCATGAAATTTGCACAGCGTATTGATGTTGACCAAAACTATCCACACATGGACTTTAAAGACTGTGCAGGCAACCCTGTAGTTACGTGAAGAAAAATACTTCAAATCATCGACCTTCCTGAAATTTTTTTGCTTTTTGACAACAACTTCAAATTATTGTTCAATTTTACCCTTTTTCCACCGCGTCCATTTGGTTGAAAAAATTAGAATAGATTTACCAGCTATGGTGATTTTTGTCACCTTAATCTTCTAAATTTGCGCAGCAAAATAAAGCTTTTTCCCTATAACTTCCGATCCAGTTATGAGATCAAAACGAAATTCATGTAGTAAATAAACATTATTACAAGTCAAATTTTATAGGAATTTAGTAATAAAATCACGAAAGGGCTACCAACGGTGGCAATTTTTGTAATTTTTTCCATTTCTTTACTAAGCGATGTTGTCATTAAATTTCCAAATGGGAATGCTCCTGCAATGATAACGTCAAATTTACAACAATTATAAACGTTTCGAAAATTTGAAAAGTTTTGAGGGTGGGAGCTCTAACTTCCACCCTTACAGCTTCCAGCGCAGTCATTTAATCAAAAATGATAGTAAGATAGTTTACTTGCAAATTGTTGCACGTTAGATAAAAATGAAAGTCATTCTTGCATTAAATCGTGATGCGACAAAAAGAGATTTATTTTTCGAATCCCAAGCGGTAATATTCAGAGATTAGTCCCAGCGAAGACGACGCGGCTAAATCGGTTCGTCAAGAAACCCATGCTCTGTGTGTTCTAGGATCAGCATGGTATAATTTGGTATGACCTGCTTAAACTAAATGAAACGATTACTAGTGGACTCTACCGATAATAATTGATCGATTTGAACCATGCTGTTCGTCAAAAACGCCTGGAATACAACGAAAGACAGCAAAAAGCAAAGAATTGATAGAACTGCTTCACTGTGAACAAATACCGTATACGGCTCATTCAGTAGACTTGGATCTTTTTGATTTTCACATGTTTACATATAAGAAACTTTCACAGCACTTTCAATCTTATGAAAATGCGAAAAAATGGGTCCATGATTGGTTTTCCTCGACTAACAGAAAATTCTTTTTGGATCGCATACACATATTGCCTGAGAGATATGATGAATGTAAAGCCAGCAATAACAATACTTTGAATGAAATATCATGTAACATTTAGAATAAACGTCTAATTTTGTAGACCTTGTAAACCAGGTAAGTAAAAAAGTCCCAATAAGACAATATATCCTAATATAATGTGACTTTGCGGTTTTTTGCTTTCTTGATTTTAGTTTTTCAAACAAGATTTATATTACAGAGAGCTCGTGAATTGTATAAAAACTAAAACAACAGCATTTCGTATGCATTCAAGAAGAATGTCAAATCTACTGATATATGTTCGCATATTTTCTTCATTTTAAAACTACTTTTCTACTTACCTGTATCATATTCAACCTTAAAGCCTTTATCGGCATCTTCAAAGTCAGTGACGAATTTAATCAGCATGGCGTTTGATTCAGAAAGTAAATCAGGAGGTGTATTCATTCCACAATATCGATTGATTTTCGGAGCGTCTTCCGTTTCACCATCAAAAACCTGCAAAATTTTCAGTGAATGTAAAAATTGAACATTGTTTAATATTTTTCATTATTTGCAACGATACTACAAGAATAAATAAGCTATTCGATCTTAAATAAAAAATATCAGCTATAGAATGTGGCCTAGCCTTACAAGATCAGCTTGAGTCAACCACGTTACTAGCAAAATATCTGATTTAAATAACACATATTTTTAGCTATATAATTTTTTTGCCACATACCTCTACATAATCATAAATACAAGCTTCCGAATGCTCTATTCCGAACTCCGTGAAATGCAGTTTGATGCGACTTCCAACTGGCAGCTTAATCAAATAGTCACAATTCATGGCTGGCAAATACTTTCCGTTGTCGTTCGGTGACGTAAACGCACCTTTGCTAGCAGTGAAGATGCCTCCGCATCCAGGATAACCTGCTACAACTGCGTAATGAATTTGAAATCCAGCATCCGTGTTATCTCCATCTGAATGAAAAACTAGTGTTGCCTCATTCGATGAGGTGAGTAATGGTGATGGATGCGATGAGTTGCAAAACTTTTGTAAGATCGGACTGCTCTGAGAATCACCATCGTATATCTAAATCGAAAAATATAATTTCACCGTAAAATTATTCAATAAATGAAGAGAAAAGAGGGGAAAACACACTTTTAAATTGACAACTTACGGCCAAATAATCAAATCCACAGTCTTCGTGCGCTTCTAATGCCATCACGAAAAATGTAAGTTGGATCCTTTTTCCATAAGGTCCCATTAGACGCCACTCACAATCTCTGTTAGGTGGGTAGTTACCCGGTGCACCTGGCGACGAAATGGTTCCATACGTAGAAGTTGATACAAACCCACCACACACTGGATCGATAGTTTTCCAATTCAACTCAAATCCGTTGTGGGCAGTAGAGCCGTCAGATCTAAACCAAAAATAAAGTGAATTATGCGTCGAAATTATCTTGCCACCTTTCGGCAATTGTGAGCCGCAAAAACGCCCAATTAACTGAGCCGCTGAGCCTGGACCGTCATGAATCTGTAGCCAATCAAATAAGCATCCAGCCGAGCTCTCGATATCGAATTTGACGAACTCAACTTCCAGCACCTTTGATGCATTTGTTCCAATAAGCCAGGCGCATCGTATATTATTGTCATACGTCGTGGTAAGTGGGTACTTTAAGGTCCCTGACGGTGCCGTTAAAACTCCACCGCAGCGAGTTTGAGCCAGCTGACATCTACGACCCCGATAACGAGGTGGACACAGACATCGATATCCCCGTCGGTTTGCTTGAATAACACAAGTTCCACCATTTCGACATGGGTTTGAATTACACGGGTCGCTTGGTGCTTCACAGTTCGGAGGAACTAGGCCCTGTGGACAGATACATGCAAAGGAAGTTCCGTTCGCTATACACGTACCTCCGTTCTACGATGTAAACAGAAAGCTTTGTGTAAGAATTGTATCGTATGTCAGGGACATTTAATTGATGAAACAAAATAAAAGTCAAATAATTCTTACTCGGCAGCGATTAGCGCAAGGATCAGTAGTGACTGGCACACATCCACTGGGGCCAATTCCATCTCCACTCATTCCCGGTGGACACGTGCAAACAACTACGTTAGAAATTTCTCTACAAGTTGCTGAGGAATGGCATATGTTCCGAGAACAGGAACCGCTCTGTGTTATCGTGCATCGTTTTCCATCACCAGTCCAACCCAAAGGACAATCGCCACAGTGATATGAACCCTACATTTTCAAGGAACACTATAAGAGATAAACCCTTATGTTGTGCTAACTTACGTAACTATTAATACATGGCACCCTCGGACTTATACTGCAACCACCATTATTTACATCACATTCATTTAAATCCCGACATATAAATCCATTTCCGGTAAAACCTGCAGGACATGGGCCGCACGTAAAACTGCCTGGCAGGTTTATACACTGTGACGCGCAAGGCGGCTTGGTTTCTTCGCATTCGTTAATGTCCACATTGCATATAGGAGTTATGCCATTTGTTTTCCAGCCTTGTTCACAAACGCATGTGTAGCCAGGCGCAGCTAGAGTGTTTATACAAGTTCCATAGCCGCAAAGCTCTACTGCCGAAGACTTTAGACAATCGGAATAACGTTGGGTGCAATGAATACCAACCCAGCCAGGCTTGCACGTACAACTTTGCATTGAAAACATCAGGAAAATTCGTTATTTATTGAATTGGTCACCAATCGTTATTTAGGAAATTAGCACGAAATTTCAAAATGATTTTTACCTATAGCTTCCGGGGCTATTCACACAATCAGCTCCGTTCTGGCAGCCTTGATCAGTTCCCGCAAATTGAGCGCATTCGTTGACATCTACACCACAGGTGGAACCCTGAAACATTTTAAAAATAGTATGAATTTCATTAAACTGTCATATTCGATTTGATTTCTTTGCTGACTTCCCAATGTGAAGGACATCTACATAGGAAACTACCGAACAGATCGACACAGGTCCCTCCATTTTGACATGGATTGCTGCGGCAGTTATCTTCTTGAGCCTTATCTTCAAGTTGCTCGATTCGTCTTTCGATTGCAGTTAGACGTGTCTGAATATTGCGGAAACGAAAATTCAATCTGCCGATTCGCGTTCTGAGAAAAGAGGAAAAGTTAGAAAATGTAGAGTAATTATATGTTTGTTTATGCAGCTTCGCTGTTATAGAGAGGTAAGGTGTACTTCGTGATAATACGAAATTGCACATTTACTTCAATTTTCAAATTTATATATTTATTAGTGAGAAAAGGAATTTATTTATTAAAGTATATGTACATATTCTCAGCGTTAAAGCTAAACTAACACTCACGAATGCTCCGAAAATTGAAAAACACTACTGTACATACCACAAGCGTATCTTTAACCTATAT